>CAJUYH010001445.1:373-49048 GCA_910591685.1 Galerucella tenella | reverse complement strand
AGAGTATTTATATATATATATATGTATATATATGCATAGAAGAGTTGCGGGACGAAATCTTGGATGCACAACCCGACGCAACGTGCGCCTCCTTTGACTTTCACTTCCTTTCCCCCTCGGTCGCATAGACACTACTTTTCCTTTCAAGCCCTTGACTGGTGCCCCCGACCATGCCCATGTCGAAGTGCCGTCAAACTCAACGGCATGGGTATTATATCGCTAAGATGCAATATAACACACATCCGCACAGTGCACACATATTAACACACACGTTATCCACCACTGATTCTTCCACTTTAGTTCCTTTTCCTCGCGTCGTAACTCACAAACAAATATACATGTACATATATAAACATATATATTTTTTCATTGGTAATTGTGTTTAATTAATATCTCATATATCAATCCATCAATTCATATATCAATTATTTTGTATGATCATGAGGTGGCATACAATGAAAATATTTAAAATAACCCGCAATTTTTTTATAATTGCAATCAATAAAATAATTATCTTTAATTGACTTTACATTAATTACTAATAGCAATCATTTTTTTTTTCAATTGAATATCTCGATAGAATAACCGGCCACAAAATATTTTTCAATATATATTATTAATTACATATATTTATAAAATTTTTTTTCTTTCGAGATAGAATAAACTGATATTGTATTATATAATAATGTGCACGATTCGCGTGCGATTCTTGGCAGTTGTCCGAGAGACAGCAACCAGCAACCAGCAACCAGCAGCAGAAGCAGAGGAGGTGACCGCATATTGTAGCGAAACATCAGAAGCAGCAGCAGCAGCAGCAGCAGCAGCCAGTAAACAGCAGCGTGAAAAGGCGCCGTGTGTACGATGCAGTTCGGGCGAATGAACAAATGGCCGAAGAGGAGTTGCGCGGTGAAAATAAAGACGGCAACAGCATATATATAGAGAGAAAGAGATGATGATGCAGTTGTGCGTTTGCAAGGAAGGCGGAAGGAGGAACCGCAGAGGAAACCGGTCCCGGTCACTGGGCCACCAGCCGGCCGTCGAACCCGCCACACTCTTCTCCTCGTCCCTCCCTCTCTCCTTCACTCTCCCACCTTCGCCATCTCCTTTCCCTTCTCACCTCGCCAATGTCTTATACCGCGCAGTCATCATTTTCTTATTCTTTCTCTTCTTATACCTCTTATTCTTCTCTTTTCCTCGTCTTCCTCTTTCTCTTCCTACTTCTGCATCTTCTTGTCCTCTATCACCGCCACCTTCTTGTCGTTATCCATATATATCTTTTTTTTTTATCTCTCTCCCTCTCCCTCTCTTTATTTTTCATTGTTTTTATTTTATTCTTTCGCTCTTTCGCTCACTTCTTATTCGCGTTCTTATGCGACCTCCGTCCGAGAACTTATTTCGAATTCATCTGAATGGTATCACGTCCCTATTTACTAGTTGGCTGTGTATATAGATATAATACATATACGTATATATGGGAAGGGTTAAATAATGTGAGAGATACGATGCAATATGTGTGCTCGTGTGTGTGTGTGTTTGTGTGTTGGAGGTGAAAGAGACAGAGAGGGGCATGGATGTGAAGGCAATGGCACGAGGGTACGGCCATTCTTATAAGACTTGAGGAAGTGACCTCGTGGAAAACGATATGGCGAGGGGGCGGTTAAGGCAAGGCTAAAGCAGTCAGATACGAGAGAGAATAACGCGATGATATTGTTGTGGTACTGGTGGCGATAGTGGTGTGATGGCGGTGGATGGCGGTGGTGGCGATGAAGGGGGCGGTGAATGGGTTCCGGGCGCGTGAACTTTGCCGCGAGAAATGCGCGAGAATTTCCGCGCGGATGTTGTCGTCATGGCGAGGCAACGTTGCCGGATTATGTAAAGAAAATATACGGTGAAAATAGAAAATATTGTTTAACTATATTTGCTTTAAATTCCAATAGTTTATTGCTGCTATTTTATATTAATATGTATGTAAAAAAAAAAACAAAAAAAAATTTCTTACTGCTTTTATTGCGAATTTTTTATTTTGCCTTTTTTTTTTTCATGTGGTTTATATATTGTTTATTCATATTGATTGAATAATGATTGTATTTGTTACATTCAATTGCGGTATTAATTTTAATTGTGAATGATTGTCAAAGTATTTGTGGAATTATTACATTTAATTGAACATACATTGATGCTGATTACTGATTTATTCGATAATATTTTTTTGCATTTGATTGAAAAAAGAAAAAAAAAAAGAAGATGTAGATAAAAATAAATAAAAGCAAGATGAGAAATGATTAGCGAATAAATTTGTTAGATATTATCATGCGAAACGACTTCCCAATCGTATAACATAAGGAATGCGGAAATCGGCCGCGACAACCCGATTCAATCGACCTTCTCTCGTCTCTCGTTTTTCAACCAACTAACCACCACCACCACCACTACTACTTTATATTTATGACTAACCATTATCCACCGTATCGTTCTCTATATTACCAACAAACCACTATCCACCTGTAAATAAAGAAGAATCACTGCAACAATATTCATTTATCGTATGCAGAAATGATTTGTATCAACTAAAAACAAATTCACAATCTAACAATTTATTTATATTATCAACTTGTGTCGATTATTTTGTTGACCAACAGGAGATTTGTTATAAATTCATGCGAATTATTGCAGATTGCGCAATGTTGAATTTCTTTTAAATAAAAATAATCAAATGCATCAAATCCAACATATTCATTTTTATAAATATACAATATGTATGTATGTATATATATATATGTATATATAAATAATAAATTATGATATTTACTAACAAATGCAATAAAACACAACAGGAAACGATGAGTAATTGTAATAAATAATCGTGGTGCAACGTGAAAGGAATCGTGTGTGCCATTACAATTCGCCAAATCTCAATCGAATTACGAGCGAATAAAAAAAAATTAATAATAATAAATATATAAATATATATATATATATATTACATATTGTTTCGAATTAATTCAAACAGAAGTTGATTTCTTAAATTAAAATGACTCAATTGACGATGAAAAATTCATCAGGAAAAAAAAAAAAAAATTATATTTGGTGTGCATTTTTTTGTGGACGTGTCAATTTCATTGATGGTCCATCTGTATTGTCTGTATCCTCCGCGATGAATCACGTGATAGTCCATAAATAATTGTCAGGTCCATATCGAAGTAGTTGATAAATTTGAATGAGCTAACGTCTTAATAATTTGTCGAGCTACCGGAGCTACTCGACGATGATGAGGATGAGGGTGCACCATAAGAGCTTTGGCTGCCACCACTGGCATTGCTATTGCTTGGTGCATAATAGCTGTATGCAAGATTTTGACTGTCTGCGCTATTTGATGGGGTCCATACTCGTGAATAGGGTCCATTTCCATCCCAAGTGTTTACTGGTTCATAACTGGAGGTAGTTGATGGCGCTGGTGGTACCCCATAGGCTCCAACTGGTGTCGCAGGTTCCATTGTCATTCCTGTCAGTCAAAAAAAACAAAAAAAAAAAGAACATTGAAACACAATATAATATATTGCCTTTATAAAACTATATTATTAATTAATTTTATTATTCAATTTATGTACCCATGGGTGGTGTCATTCCACCCTTTTTGAAGAATTGCATTGCAATAAATCCGATCACGAGGATAATTGCCAACTTGGACAGTACCAATGCCTTCATAGCTTTCAAACCAATAATAGCAACGAATATTGGCATAAGTGCTTTCAATTTTAATTTCAATAGCAAAAGAAATGGCAGCAACAATTTCTTCTTCAATATTCCACGCGCTTGACTTGTTGCAACTTCATTGTTCTTAAATTCAATATCAAGATCAGCAAAGCTGCGACTCGGTCGATATTTAAAATTTGCATCGAAGAATGGTATGTCAATGCCGTAATTAAAACTTTTAAGATATTTGAATGTACGGGCGACAAGTGCCTCATCAACAGTGTCAAGTGATCGCGCCTCAGTGCTAGTTCCCAATTTTTCATCCATATAGCTCAACACCTCTTGCTTCAAGCATGATGTCCATGAATTCGCGCCAATACACTCGTTCAATGATTTTGTAAGAAAATCATTGTCGGCCGATGATATTGATACACTTGCCAACACTATTGTCAAACCAATCACGTGAAACAAACCCATTTTTCTATCGTACTTTCAATTAAACAATTCTACTAATTGATAATGATTTATTGATTAATTAATTAATAATTGTTTGTTTAAATTGAATTATAAAATAATCTTCGATATTGATTGTATTTATTCCGGGCCCTGTTGGCACGCAATCGGCTATCGAACTGCGACTGACAGAGGAGTGGCCATCCCCTTTTATTTAATTTGAAACGTAGTATCTATGTTATTCGGTCGCACATGCTCGGAATTGTCGATTGAAGGAAAATTATTTAAATTTCACTGAGGACAGAGAGGCGACAAAGACCGTTCATCATTTAACCAACTCGATAAACGTATTTTATATGTATGTAACATATATGTATATCAACGCGCGCCAATGTACGTTGTGGCATGTGCCCATCTGTGAGAACGGAACAATCGATCATGTTGGTATGCACTTGCTATATCGTATTTATGCTAATGAGTCGCCAATTTGCGAGACATAGAGAGAGTTCAATATCATCGCCAATGTCATCGTTGCTATTTATACTCTCAATTAATATTTCACACACTATTTAAATACAATAATGATTATTATTATTATTGCACCGATTTTTTTGTGTAATGAAATGTGTATTAATTGATTGTGGTATTTAGACATTTCCGGGATATTCATTGTTATTGCTCTATTTTTTGTTTTTATTATTATTAAGTAAATAAATAAAGACAATACAATTATTCTTGTAGAAATGAATTATTTTATTTTATTTATATATTTGTCGGTATACATTATTGTCAACAAGTATTTAAATTTAATTGTCAGGAAATAATTCTGTTATGATATGTAACTCACTCGCACATCAGTTACAATCGTTGAGCAAGTGTACTGTTGTATTATGTGCTAGATTAAGTCAACAGTAGCATTATAAATGCGGCGCGACGGTGACGGAAGAAACGAAGAATTTAATAGAATACATGAATAGATGCTTGTTGATTCAGGAAGTAATAAAAAAATCTACACGATTTATATTGGGTCAAGGTTAATGTTGCATTATAAATTTATTGGATATGTAACGAAATGTTTAAGTTAATTATTATAATTAAATCGCAAGAGTTTTGATTTTTTTTGTTTATTTGTATGTGCTGGGACTCTATGATCTCAAACAAATTTCATAATATATAATTGGCAATGGAAATTAATATTTATACCAATTTCATAATATCATTTACCTAAATCCCTTGTATTTATTTATATAAATATTTTTCATCTTTATTGAAGAACAATTCATTGACATCAAATCTATGCATTAAATAATTTTACCTAATTCCAAAATGCATTTACGATTTTTTGGATATATATTATTTTATTATTTTTATACGTAACATTCACGTTAAGGAATAATTGCATTGACACACAGTATTATCCTCTTCTGAGAGCAACAACTTGCGTTTCTGAGATAGAGTATCAACAAAATATACTTAAATTCATAAACTTCTCAATTGTTCAACGAAAATTCTGATAATGACATTTATCAAACAACAAAAAGAATTCAATTTAAGTCCTTATTACAAACGAAATAATAACAAAAAAGTATCTATCGAATGATTACACAATAAACCAATAAATGAACACATATAAATGTATTTTAAATTGCAAATAATAATTTATTAAATAGTACACATGCAAGTGGAAAATATTTTACAAAAGTATTGTCTAGTCGGTATTGAACGAGATTTGATGGTCTATAAAAACAAATTGAGGAGGAAATGGAATGGTGCCATATTATGCCACAGGTGCATACGCAGAGTATGCGAGATTTTGTGGAGCCTCCACTGCTTCATTATCAAATGATCGATATTGTGCTGCTTGATATTCCCACGGGCCATGAGCTGATATTGGCGCTGCGTGACCGTCAGCTGCGATTTTTTTGCACAATTGAAAAATAGCAAGTCCAACAGACACGACAAAACTGAAGAATGACAATTGTAGCGCATTCCATGCCTTCAATCCAAGAATACCAATGGCAAGTGGAATCAAAGTCATTGCCTTCAGCAAAACAAAAACAAGAATTGGAATAATAACTTTCTTCAATTTAGATTTACGTGCTTCTGCCATGTCACGACCTTGGCCAATTTTAAGATCAAATGAAATGTGATCGTCATTGATATTTCTTGCGCTGACTTTTACTGCCGAATCCAGTGGCAATTTAAATGTGACATCATGAGAGATAAGATAATTTTGTACTGTATCTAAAAATGATGTTTCACTGCGTGCGGCAGTTTCATCAATTGGCTGTGAATTGCGTGTCACCTCCACTGTCTCGGACACCTTAAAAATAAAAAAAAACCGATAAATTATTGAATTCAATTGATACAACACCATTATACAATTTAATATTATTCACAATGCAATTTTTCATTACCTTGAAGTTATCTTTACGGAAAATTTCATCCAATAGATTTAAAACTTTGAATTTCATGCACGCAATATCGTCATTATTTTCCGCACACTCCATTTTGGTTTGTTCAACCATTTTGTCCATGCTGGTGCTCTTCCAACCCTCAAGCTTGGCTGGCTGTGCGACAGCCATAGCCAGAATTGACGCACACACTATGATAAACTTCATTTTCTCTCTGTTTTCTCTTTTTTCTTTCTTTCGTTTTCTTATAAACAACTGATGTATTATTTATTTATTTATTTATTTTTTATCGTCTCGTCGTCGATTGTTGAAAGCGAGGATAATTGACGACGGCTGTTGGACAACTGATGACTGTTTCATCGGTCAAGGTGTCTATTTATACAAGACAATGGCGCTTGAATGCTTCACTGTGGGATACCCTGACGATGTTAAAGACTCCCTCCCTCACGTCTCACTCCTCCCAATTGAAATGATTACGGGACGAATTTTCTTTTCGTTCAGTATGGTATTCGATTATCGAGGTCTCGATGCGTGCATGATTTGACTGAATGATGAAGAGATAGGTCGTGCTTTAATGTATTGAACGACAACACCCACCCCGAGCCACGCGATTCATTTTATGAATGCGCGCAACGAATTGATAACGATGAAAGAGAGAAACTTCATGTCAATGTTTGAATATTTTTCGATTGGACAACGGTACACACTTGTGCCAATTATTTATCGCACAATTAAACTTTCATTGTGCTAATTGAAAAATTGGAGAATTGTAAATAAAAAATACAGTATTTCAATTGAATATGATAAATCTTTGAAATTATTTTTAATATCTACATTCAATGTTAATTTTATATTGAATTAATTTTTTTTTTTTTTTTTGGGTCCATTGAACAAAAAGTATCACAATTTATTTACGTTGTATCAACAGCGGAAGTCATTGGCGTCATTGTCATCTTGACATTGGACAACGTTATTTTATATTCAATTAATATTCAACGCACGCAATGTCACCGCTACTTTCCACACACCACAATTTGAATGCACGTGTGAATTCATTTAATACTTTATCATTTGTGGCTTAGTTTTATCCTCTTTTATATTTTCTATCATTATCACGCTTTACAATGTCTGAGTAACAATGTGAATATAATAATTTGTGGATAATCGCGCAATATATTATATATTCAATGCTCGTTCACTTGTGGTCAATATCATGATAATATGCAGCAACAAATCATAGACTATGATAAATTTCTTGGATGTTTAATAGTATTATTAGTTTCATTTATTATTTTTGACCGAGATAATGGCATTTAAATTCCTCTTAGTTCTTATTTTGGGGTCGTGCCATTGTTAAATTAGCATAAACATTTAGGTTCACTATCAATACATCGACGAGAAGTTATTTACTGTGACACACTGAACGATATAGACACATGCGCCGGCCCACACGTGTGCCCTTGACAATTAATTTTCTTCGCATATATATATTTTGTTATTGTCGTAAATCTATACCTGAGTTGCATTTCGAGCAATTGAAAGTCCCATGCTCTACAAATACCGTGAACGAAAAAACTTTCTAAAATAAAAAGAAATTAAAACGAAAAACTGATAAAATAATTTTTCATTCTCATTTTTAAATGATTTTCGCGATAAATTGCAACTCAAATTCTGCATCAATATAAATAGAACGTATGTTTCTCTCTCAATTAAATACTAAGTGGTAATAGAAATTTATTTGGTTGGTTTTCTTTTTTTTATTTTATTAAATAAAAAAATTTTAATTGTTCAGCAACATGTGATGTATTTATTTTACATAAATAATAACTCTGTGATTTTATGAAAATAAATAATAAATACAATATTTATATGGATATGATTGATGATAAAATTCTATAATCTGTATCCACTGTAGGGTCCATTGGATGCAGTATCCCAATGTGCTGCTGGCGCAGCATGTTCCACTGGTGGATGTCCATAATGAACAACTTCATAGGCAACTTTGGGTTTTGTCAATTTAAATATAAGCATGGCACCGCTAAGTACAAGCGAAAGCAGTCCAAGTGTCAGCGCTTTCCACGTTTTCAGTGCAATTAAAGCAAGTGCAAGCGGTACCAATGCCGTTGCTTTGAACTTTAATCCCAACAGAAATGGAATCATGACTTTTTTTACAAAACCACGACCTGAAACAACCAAGAAGAAAAGAAAAGTAATAAATATAAAAAAATATAATTGAACAGATGATGACTCTAGACAATTTTAAATAAATGATTGATAATTACCCTGACCAGAAGTGGAATCAGCGAGTGGTATGCTGACGGTGTTTGGTACATTCTCAACAAATGAACGTGGTACAATATTCGTATTGGCAATAGCTTCAGGTAATTTTGCCTCCAATCGATGAGTCGCCAAATAAAAGTCCAGTTTTTCCAACATCAATGAACGAAGAAGTTCTTTCCTTTCTGAATCATCACCCTCATATTGTTTATAATTCTCCATTGTTTCAGGCATTTCCCTGGAGCGAACAATTGTGAGGTCTTGGGTGACAGGAACTCTCTCTTGATTTACTACATCACTTAAATATGTCAATACTTTTGGTTTCACGCAGGATATCATTGATTTGCTATCAACACACCTGAAACAATAAATTAAATTTCGCATTTGTATTATCATTATTTTTAATGCTATTATTATTATGTTTTATCTCAATTTCTCTTTTATTATTTTTTTTTTTACCTGTAATAAATTTTTTGGAGTACATCCGCTGTAGTACTGATGTCCTGGGCATTGGCAACTGTTGCCAATGTTGCCACTGCTGATGCTACAAATACTACTACTACTGTAAGGAACCTCATGATGAATCAGTCCAACGGTTCAATCGATTTGCGACGCCAAACACCGAATGCTTCATCCACACCACAACTACTCGGTTTTATATAGTCGTTGGAAGCAAAGTACGAACGATGAATTTTTATTAGCATACGTGTCGTTGACGGAAAGAAAAGAAAGAAAGCATTTATATCTAGGGTGACAATTGTCATGACACCTTAAATTGTATTTCCATTTTTATCACTGCAACACTTTTGGTAGATTGTAACTTTTGGATATTTTTAATTTTACAAAGATTTTAGAACAAAATAAACAACAATACTATTTCTAAAGAATACTCATTCAAAAGCGTATACATGTAAAAAAAATAATAATAAAAATAAAATTGAGAATAAGAATATGTCCATGTGAATAGATTGCTCTTACTTTCATTTTAAGTATTCACTTGACTGTAGCGGTTTTTTTTTTTTTTAATTTGGATATCAGTTATTGGTGTCTGGTATTTATATTTATGACACAATTCATAGTTGGATTTAAAAATTAATTATAAAGTAATGTCGATAAAGATGCATGCTTCGTGTTTGGTTTAATTGAAACTGTGAAATAGCAACGCACTGGACATAATTATTTTTATTACGTATATGTATGTGGTATACAAAAAGTTAACTGGTAATGACCAGTTTTCTCAGTAACCTATAATTCACGTGCTGTAGCGGTTACCAGTACTGAATTATGAATAAATAAATGTCACGCAACGTGAAGCACCTTGTATGATGCTTGCGGTATTATTCACGCGACATTGCTGACAGCTATTTAATATTAAATAATAATAGATAATGTAAAAAGCAACATGAAACGTCGATGTGAAATTTGGCATAATATCAAGATTTTCATGCAATACCTGTAGAAAGTTTTCCGATTAAAAATTGAAAAAAAATAAAAAAGGAAAATCATGAGGAATTATAGAGTCGATTAAATAATGAAATGGACAATTTGTTTTGATCGTTTTTATTATATAAAATCAACAATATCCGGAGAATAATATATATAAAGCTCGGAAATTTTATGGGAATGGCACCCCGGGTACAATAAATTAATAAATAACAACTAATGTAAATAAATAAATACATTTTTTTTTAACTTTCGTCACACTCAATAAATAATAAATATAAGTACTACCATTTTATTTTGAAAGGCAAATATGTACTCATGTTTTGCTCCAATTCACGAAGAGAATTCATATGATTTATTTCTAACATACTATGTTTTTTATTTTATCTCTATTTTTATGACTATACTTTTATTGCATTCAGCAATTTTGTTACTCACGGGCTACAATATCAAGTTGATATATACATATGGATATTAATTTATAAATAATTGAAAAGGAACACAATAAATAGGGGACAATAACAATGAAATATTATCATTGATTTTCGGAGACAACATTAACAGAGCCACAATTGAGTAACAAAATAATTACAACATGGGAGCAATTCATGAGTAGTAAAATAGATGAATAAATTTGGATTAATTAAACTAATGCAAAGAACCGCTCCGGAAAAAAAACATTCTTAAAATTAACTGTTGATTTTTCCCCGTTGACTCCATAATTAAATTTATTTTTATTTATTCTGCGTTGATCTAGCATGGATAAATTCGAAAACAATCACCACCTTCCTGGCCATTCCTTGCTGCATCAATATAACGATGAAATCGTTTGCTCAATACACTGAGATTCGTTAAACGCTTCAATTCCTGTGGATCTCTGTAACAAGCAAAAAAAAAAAAAAAAAATTCATGTTCATATTAAAGTCAACCAAAAAATATCAAATAAAAAAAGTACACACACACACACACACACACACACAAATTGTGATAATGAGTAACTTTCACAAAAGATTATTGTCTATTGTAATAATAAGCACATAAATATAATTTGAAAAATATAGATTATGTTGTAAAAAGAGATAATGTAAAAAAGAAGTAGATAGAAAAAACAAAGAGAGGGAGAGAGAATGAATGGAAAATAAGAACGGAAGAAGCTTAAACACGCCGACACGATGACCCGATTGGCACGATTCGGAACGCTAGGCCAATGTCCACCTTTCTCCTTATGATCCAGAACCATTGCGACACCCAAGCTCATTTAAATCGAACGACCACTACTACACATTAACCGTTCATAAATAAATATAAAAAATTAATTCATTAAAATAATGAATAAATACCTTGACAATTCATTGGATACAATATTGCTGTGAGGTGAATAAACTGTGGGATTTTTGTACATACTGCAAATCAACTGTTCTCTACATGGCTCTTCCATATATCGCAACTGCACAAATATACTGTCAAGTTTGTCAATTATTGGCTTGTAAAAATCAACTTCATGAATGTCCGTCTGATTATTTCCTTGACTGATTGATGAAACAGTTAAATGACCACTATTAATATTTTTCTGTATCGTCTGTTGATTTGTTCGTTTTTGATTAGCAACAGGTATCACTGGTGCACTAGGTTTTATTTGTGATGTCGCGGCAATATTTGATTGACTGTGTTTGTATACAGGTGAATTCGTGTGTACTTGTGACACAGTCGGTGAATTATTCTGCGTAGCAATACGTCGATTTATCTTTCGATTATTGTCCAAGTATCCGCTGTATGCCAAAATTTGTCCGTGGGATGGTAGATTTGTGGGAAATTGTTGTGGTGATGGTGGTGGCGGTGCTATGACACTTGGTTTAACAATTGTGGGATATTGTGGAATTCCATAAGTCGTTGGATATTGTGGTAGTTGTGGTGGTGGTGGTGGTAATGGCTGCGGCCCAAGTGGTCTTAATGATGGATCATCGTAAGGTTCTGTAAATGAATCAATTCCCCATTCCTTCAATTCCTCCATGTCTTTGCGAATTTGTATGTGTGGATGTGCATAATCGTATCCGTCGAAATCTTCTTCGTGGTGTGGATGATGATGATGAGGATGATGATGATCAACAAATGCGGGTACTGGCACGGGAACTGGGACATGATGATGATGATGGGCAATCTGAAAGAGAAAATATAAATGCATGAGTGCAAACAATTTATTTATTGGTAAAATTGCATTCTTTTATATCAAATGTATTGTAACAATTGCTGGAGTAAATACCTGATGATGGTGATGATGATGATATTTTGAGTGTGAGCTATAGTAGCTAGAGCATAACTTGAATACGTGAGCAAATGCCGGTACTAAAAATAATAGCAGCTTCAGGAAGATTTTTTTTGCTGTGCCAATACCAAAGAGAAATGGTACAACAAACATAAATTTAACTTTGACCAATTTTATTACCAATAAAAGTGCTAGGAAACTTACTAGCAGGCGATTTTGTATAAATTTTCCTGAAACATAATTAAATATATAAATATAAGTATCATAATTATATTATATTTAGGAAATTGGCAATAAACTCTGTGTCATACTTATTTTTTTCAGGAAAATTCTGCCTTCACTTTCCACAGCTCTCTGTCCAAAATCAATTCGCACCAATGCACCATTTTCATCAATTTCACGTGGACTTATTTTTATTTTCGAGCCTTCGAAGAAAAATTTTGGCAATTCAATTTCATAATCTCTTGTTGATAAAAATTTCACGGCTTTGTCACGTAATGCCATTGTTACTTCTTCCAATGGCGATTGTTTCTCCTCATACAATTTTTTTCCATCATCATTCTCATTATTATTTCTTCCCTCTACATTATTTGGCTGTTCAACGAGATTTTCCTCCACCTCCGTATCATCATGACAATCATTTCGACACGTGTCATAATTCAAATTATTTTTCCGCATTATTAAACCGTCGAAAATCGTAATATTATCACGTTCAACAAACGCATCATCCAAATATGTATACGCATTTTTTTGTATACACGAAAATGTAATTTTCTTTGTACAATCACGTAATATTCCACTCCACAATTCATTACCAATTGCATAATTCGTTAAATTACCACCGTACATATATTTTGCATAACTGGCAATATTTCGAAAACTAAAAAAATTCGCTTGGCCACATACAATTGTCAATACTAAAAATATAAATATTCTTCCCAACATCATCATTCCCATTTCATCAATCGATTATATACTAAAAAATAATTACCACACAACACCCAAATAATAAAATAGAATCAAATCAACGGTCCAACAACCAGTTGGCCATGAATTGAAATGGTGGACGATTGTTACGTCTTCGTCTTTTTTTTCAGTGATACTCCGCCACCTCTACAATAATATCCTCTTGATAATCCCCACTTGCCCTCTCCTCTGACAACCGCCACCACCACCACCACCACTTTATCTCCAATGTTTGGCGCAATCCAATGATTGGACTCGGGGGAAAAAAAAAAGAAAGTAAAGTAAATAGTAAAAAGCCGCGTCTCGTTGTAACACACGTTCCAATAATACTGTCGCGTTTTTCAGCCCGCACTGTCCTGCAATCGCCTATACCACTTACAACGATCGAACTCAAGTCGCATGTCCGACGCCGGTTGACATCATCTCCACCAGCGATACCAAACTATCACAACTCACCGGTTCATTTATCTATAACCCAACAACAGATGTTGTCCGTTCACCTCGATCTCGCGTTTAAAACTAACCTGAAGTCACTCCAGTCGTCGTGGTTTCGATTCACGCTGCCTCCAAGTATGTCAAAAGCACTCCTACTCTGGCGTCTTGCAAACCAAACCCGTGGAAGGTCATTATCATCTTCAATACATATACGTTGCAATAAACTGCCTGAGAATGGACGATAGTGCTATAATATTATATATTAAATAAATAAATAAATAGTTCATTTTTTAATCAAATTTCATTGGAGCTTATGAATTATTTTGTAGAAAATGGATTTTTGGGTGTATCACAAAATGTGACAATTCAGGACTGAGAGCAAGGCCATTTTATTTTCCACTTTATGGACACGCTCCGTTTCCTGGACCGTTGCACGAACAAAACTGCAAATTAATTGTGATATCAGAAGAAGCCAGCAATATTATAAATTTATAATTCAACTAAATAAATAATACAAGTGTTTATTTCATGGAATGAACATTCTTTCATTGTGATCCAGTTTAATGGATGAGTTTATGTATAAAAAAAATAAAAAAATGAGTTAAGGATTTTTTCAATGGTGCAATATTGTTTGGATTTATTGACATGAATGTTATGAATTGACATTAATAAATGTAATAATAAATTTATTGGAATATTCAATTAATCAGAGAAGAGTAATATGGAAAAAAATTTTGAATATATATTGCAATTAATTTACTGAAAAAATTTCAAATAAAAATACAAAAAATAATATTGAAGTAGGGAGTTAAAATATGAGAGGTATAAAAATATCTTTTGAGATTTGATGCGAGTCGCGTTTCACTGGAGAACAGGTCGGGCGGGCCAACGGGTTCGACGACGCACAGCTGAATTCCATTGACCTACTAATTGACATTGGCTTATGGTATACGTACGTAAATATATAGAATGAGGTAAGGCTATTATTGTGAACTTGTCACTAGCCACGACAGTCACCAGTGATCCATTAATCAACAGAATACAGCCAAAAAAACAAAAAAACAAAAAACATAAAGAAAAAAAAATTAATCACAATATAAAAAACTTGACGTATAAACACATACAATAGCATTAATTTTAATAAACGCTTTATCTCAAGCATCTTGTTCAAAAAATTATTTATAATTTATTACAATATTCATTCGATTGTCACAAATAAATTAAACATGTTTATTAAATTAATTTATATGAATTAATCAGTAGAAATGATTGTGGAGTCATTGGTGCGTGATGCACGAAGTACTGCTGATGTGACGATTGCAATGCTGTCGCCGAAAGTGAAGTGATTGAAGGAACAAGTGCCTATTTCTAGTATATAGCGTGCACAACATTGTATTGTATTATTTTCTTTTTTATTGTTAGTATTACCGCTTGAAAGCTTTCTCCGATTTGTTCGCTGACGGAGATCAGGAAAATTTTAAAAGTTGTAATAAATCCGGAGAATGATTCTCACAAGGTTGATTAACGGTTGTGAATATGCCGTCTAAAAGAAAATATGTGTATGAAAGAGGGAATTTTATTGGACGGAAAAAAAAAGATACATAAAAATGATCAGTAAAAGATGAAATACGAAAGATGAGTGGTTTTGCGCGAATTGTTTCATTATCATTTGAATGAACCTCATTAAAACTCGACAATAAATCGGTAATCATAAGAAAAGTTAGTAATTTTCGCATGAACCAATGACAATAACATCAACTAAATATGTCAATATCCACCATCGATAATTCCATTTTATTTTTCGTTACATCCTTGTATACACATGTGTAGTTATATGTAGGCCGTCACTGTATCCCGATTCTTAAATACTCGAGGCGGAGTATAGTAATGCGAATGAAAAATAATAAGAAAAACCCAAGGCTCCAATAAATTAGATTGGTTTTCATAGTGCGTGCGCATGTAAACGGTGGTTCACCGTTAGGCATACGGCGAATTAGTTGTACTCGACTTGTGTCTTGTAAACGTTTGGTAGACTTACTATAACCGGTTTTTTTTTTTTTCATTTTATTGCATTTCATTAGCAGGTTTCACATCATTGTGTGATAAGAGTGATGCATTTCTGTATGCATTGGTCAAGCGTGAATGTTGATGTACCCGTGTACGATCGGTATAATGAAAGTTTGGAGGATCGGTAGCTGTTACAGCTTGAAAAATCGGTAAGGATATATCTCTTGATGGTAAAGATGGGAAAGTACATGGAGAATTTATCAGTGAGCATAATTTTATCGAGGTTTTATTAATACTTATAAGAGATGGCACTCAAATATTATTCTTGTATTATTTTCAAATAAATAATTTATTGCAATATAAATAAATACAAAGAATAAATATATGAAATATGAATATAATATTTGGTGACAGTATTGCCATTAATATTAATTAATTTATATTTTCAGTTGATACAGTTTTGGTTGCCACTATTGGACTGTTTGTATCCCATAATTTATTGGCAGTTTCATAATTCCTCCAATAATTCGCATAAACAATATGTGTATTGTTATATTTATTTTCCAATTCATTCTTCATATTTGCCGTTTTTTCATTATTTTCATTGTCCATTTGTGAATATTTTTCAATACTTTCAACTTCAATAGGTTGAAATACTTCGCCTACATTTTCATGATTGTCAATGGAACGCAAATAATTGCCACGATATAATTCTGGATATGTGTTGACAATGGCAAAATCTCCGATCTGTTGTGGATTATCAGCGATTGTATATTCTTCTACGGATGCTTTCATAGGTATTCGATTTTCAAAGCTGCGTCCCCAACCGCCACCACCACCACCATAACCACCGCTACCAGCAGATGTTGGTGGAGCACCATAACTAGTTGGTGGTGGTGATCCATGACTGGATCCGTGTCCACCGCCACCAGATGCTTTTGTCAAAAGCACAATCTCTTTCAATTGACCTTAAACACAAACATGAAAAAATCGGGAATTATTTTACTTTATCAAGCAATAAATTTTGTTGTAAAATTAAAATTACCACCACTCTGATGGCCGCCACCACCACCACCACCGCCACCACCGCTGCTACTCTTCAATTTCATTAATTTCATCAGTAACATTGCTTTGGTCATCATCATTGAAACAGCAGCCATCATCATTCCCTTCACCATCATCAATCCCATCATTCCTGTCGCAAAACAACATCGTAATATTATTAATACAAATATATATTGCGGATGAAAAATAATACAATTGATGTTGTATTTTTAAACTCACCAGCCATTTTCATTTTCAATGCCATCATCATGCACATCATCATCTGCTTACATTTACCACCACCACCGCCTTTACCACCACCTTTACCGCCACCACCACCTCCTTTAGCACGTCCTGAAAATTAAATGATCATTTTCATAAATAAACAAACAAAATTCTATACAAATATTTATAATATTTTTTATTTTTTCCATTGAAATTTTACCTTCGACTACGTCACGATCATCAAACATAAAATCAATTTGATTTTGTTCCTTGCGCTTGTTCCATCCGGGTAAAGTTATTCTCAATGCGAATTTATCGAAAAAATCATCGATACTGCGATCAATATTGCCTACAGAATCCATTGCTCGATTACTAACAACTGCCTTTGGCAATTCACGGACTTTGATGAATTTAATTGTACTACCAAACAATGTGATTTTATCAAGACGACTTACTAAATCGATATATCGGGCGATACGATTTTTTATACAAACTGTCGACAAATCCATAACACAATGACCCAAATCCCTGATTGGTGGCATGGGAAATCGATCGTCCTCTTCACTATTCGATTGGTTTATACCACTCACAAGACGAATATCAAGTCGTAGACCATTTTTTCGATAGCCGAAAATTCGTCTCTCTGATTTCTTCGTATTATTGTAAAGTTCAATATCGGTATGAAAATCTCGCGATGTACCCGCCAAATTATCCAATCCATGAACAAATTCAAACAATGAACTTGACGAAATAAATAATATTGCAATTATAATACCAATACTCCATAAACTCCGATGAACCATTGTGACAATAAATATTCACACGTAGTCAATCGCTAAGACGTTTCTTACTGACTGCATTCAAGTTTACAGCAGTCACAGGCGTTTATATACAACAAAATTCATGTCGATTGGTGGTTGGTGTATATTTTTTTTCATTCCGATCTCGTCACGATTGTCATTATTCCACACAAATAACAGTCACCAATGTAACATAATGCAGTTTTGATTCATCTTAAACAAAGATAATGAATGCTTAGGCAAATTATATCGGTCGCCACTGACATACCAGCCTTCTTCTTCATTATTCTCCATCTCTCAAACAGTTTTCACCACGTAACTAACTGTTTTTCACAAATTCAATATATATGTCAACGACGATATTTTTATTTTATTTTTTCATTCTCTCATTTTCGCTATTTACATTTAGACTCTCGCTAATATCTTCAAGGTTGAGTGAAGAAAGAAACAAGAAGAAATTCCAATTATTAAATTAAAAAAAAAAGTATACATTGTATTCAAATACAGCAATAAATAATTTACAATAATATCATATACCTATTATTAATGAACACAATAAAAATAATTTCAATACAAATTATTTATTGTAACAGTACACATAGAAATATGTGCACATATTTACTCATATTTATTAATATGAAATCATGCTAATTTTCGATTGTGTACATTTCCATATTTTTCAATACTCTCTTGTACCATCGCCTCTGATAAATCCAACGATCTTGCATATCCCGAATGTCCATAGCCATGTCCACCATGATGATCCTCACTGCTGTGAGTGTGTGTTGCTGAATAAACGGGTTTGGCTATTACTTCATAGGTGGTTTTTTTTTCACCGCCACCGCTTGACAGTGATTTAAGACCGACAATTGCCGATAACATGAGTGCCATTAAGCCAGTCATCAATGCTTTACCAGCGAGCATAGCAAGTGCACCAAATCCCAATGCACCCAATGTACCCTTCATCATCATCAATCCAGCAGCCAAGCTCCCCATATTTCCCTTATTTTTCTTCCTAGCTATAGAGCGATAAATAATTTAAATGAATCGTGAATGAACGATCAAATAATTTTGTCGACCGTATGCAAAATTTTACGTACCTGTTTCAACATTGGAATTACCAAACCAACCAAATCGTGAGAGTGCCTCATTATTGAAGCTCCTGGCAGCCTCAAATGTCTTTGAATCAAACAGTTTGATTGAGATTGAATGGCTGTCAAGATAGCTCCCGACTCTATGAAGCAAATAAGCATCCAATCGTTTGTCCACGTCATTTGGAAAGTCTCTTGCCAAATTCGCAACAATTTCAGACGCTGGCATATCATTTGTTATATTTTCTTTTATTACAGAGACACCCGGGAGAATACCCAAACTCTTTTGCTCTGAAATTTTGTCCAAGAACGCAACCATATCAAGTTTCAGACACGTTGCACTATATGATTTTATACAATCCTTGTTTATCATTGTTTCTTTACTGTCTGGTGATGATTCAATTGATTGTCGTGGTGGATGTTGCTCTATTTCACCATTAATACATACAATAAGTAAAAGAAATGAAAATATTATAGTCCTACGTGATGAGCGAATAATTGATAAACGATTCATTGTAATGAATTAATTTGTAATATCGCGCGTTTTTGGCTATGTGTTCTTTTAATTTTTTTTTTTCCCCCTTTTTTTTTTTTTTTTTTGGTTTAATAAAATATTCTATTGTCCAGCGGCGGATTACAATTGTGTCCGACAACGATGTACTGAGGCGTGGTTGCGCACTGAGTTGTATACTCAAACAGTTGCAGTATATATAGGAAAGCCAGAGCAGGACAGATACATTTTTCTTTTGCAAGTGATCATACATTCTCCTTAAAGCAGCAGCTAACCATAGGTTTACTACACTTTTTCTTGCTACCGCCACATCTTTAAAATCATTTCGTCCTCCCTCTCACTATTTGTAAGAGGTGCGGTAGTGCTGTTCTTCACATCAAATAGAGCGTAGACGACAAAAATTTATACTCAAATTCAGAAAAAAAAAACCGTAGATTATTAACACTGCCAGTATATATATATATATATTTATATTTGACGTGAATTCATTTCATAAAAATTATATCTAATATATATTTATGTGGACAAATAAAATGTGAAAGTATTGAATAAAATTGAAAATGAATTTGATCTAGTTGTGTAAAATATGTTGAATATATATATAATTGTTTAATGTTCTGCATGACACACTCACACGATTGCTCATCCGAGAAAGTGGGCGGATTGATTTTTATTGCAATCTGTGGTATTTCTATATATTTATATTTGACGAGTTGATTGCACAGACAGATGTCATGTCTAGGATTGATGGAGAAAATTGTTTGTGGAATAAAATTGAGGAAAGTTGTAAGAGATGTATCATATGTATTTGAATATTTATTATTTATTTATTGATTTGTTTTTCATCTCACATGTTTGCAATGATAATGATATATATACTAAGCAGCAAATTAATGCCTGATATATTTATTTATTTTACACATGTAATTTTAATGATAGATTCTTAAATGGGAGTTATCAATTTATTATAGATGATTATAATGATGATGAGGCAATTGTTTACGATGTGTGTAATAATTTACACATTAAAGATAATGAATGGTCAATGTTTAATTTGATAAATTGAAGAAGAATATGAGATTAAATTTTATACGTGAATATTTTATAAAAGTACGCGAATACAAGAAGGAAAGAAAAGTGTGTAACGGTAAGGCAAAGACAATTTTCCAGTGGTCACTTTTCTTTCATTGTTTTTTTATATATATATATATATATATATTGTTTATTTTCATGGCACCTATTTTTTGTTATTGGCAATGTTTGATGAAAGGAGAGCAGCTGATCATCACACGATTTCCATAATAATTTTTATGTTGAAAATAAGGTCAGTTTGAAATTCATGAAGTGTGGAATATGGAGAGAAAAATGTAAATAGTGGTACGTAATATAATAAAGCGTGGTTTGCTTCAATTACCACCAGTGATTTTTGTATGAATTTTTGTGCAGTATACAGAGTGAAGTCATGCAAACTTTATTGAATGAAACGTAGTTTATTTATTTTAAAATATATCATTTATTATAATTAAAATTTCGTTTTTTATTTTCGTAACTTTTAAATAATGACAAAAATTACATACGAATAATTTTCAAATAAATAATGCAACGAGTTGCCAATTTTATTCATTCTGCAATTGCGAAATATCTTTTTATTCAACTGATGTATTTATCTATTTATCTATTTGCTTTTCCCTTTTTTTTTTTCCTCCGAACAATTGAAAATAGATGGCAGAAATAACACGACAATTATTTTTATTTAGTGAACGGGATCTGCATTCCATGATGATAAAAAATTCAGATTCTTTCGCATTGTTTGAGTGGAATGTTATTCCACTGACCAACCAATTTATAAATTTTTTTTTTATATCATCATTCGCATACACTCACTTCACTCCAATTATTTTTATTTCATCCTTTCCATATACTGACAATAAATCTTGCACTAAAATATCCATAAACAGAACAATTATATTGATACAGAATTCTTCAGAAAATAGACGGAATTCAATTAGTTGTAAATATACATATAAATTATTCATTCCAACCTAAAACTCATCTTAATATTCCATCCACATCTGAATACATCTCTTCCACATAATCTGCATCATAAAAAAAAAACAATTTCACACAGTCCATAAATTCCTTTGATCTCTCTCCTCATCAACCCAAAAAAAAAAAAGAAAAAAAAATATCCAGAACAAATTCAATCCAATCAATTATATTTACAACATCATTGTGCAAATATACCGAGTGAACAATAACCAATATAAGAAAAAAGAAAAAAAAATTATTAATATCATAAAACAATTCTGCAATATCAGTGAAATGAAATGGCCGCGTGTGAGTTCAATGTTCTCGACAAGGTCTCGCTCGTTCAATTCATTCCATTGTATGTCCAAAGTCTGTTGCTCTCTCGTTGCTTTACGTTCCATTATATATCCACGCGGAAACCGTGAAGTGTATGCTCTCCCCACCTTGCATATATGTATATATATATATATATATATATATATGGTAGCGTGATCGAGGCAACCTCCACAACTAATACCGTTGCGCGGCCCCCACATTGGCCTCCACCAGTGTCAGTACCACGGCCACGGACGCGGAGTCAGGGCCGAGGCAATGGCACACTAACCTTCATATAAAATACAAACGGTAGTAGTGGGAGAAACATTACAGAGTGTGTTAGAGCGCGGAAACAAGTGAGAAGGCAACATTGACAATGTGCTCGAGGCTATTGAATAGAAGGCCAATGGCTGCGTCAAGGTTTATCCCCACTATATCATCATATATCGTTGACCCAATTTTATTTCCATTCACCTCTCACTCGTTCACTTCACCATCTCACCTTTTTTACCTTTCCCCTCTCATTCTCTATTTCCCACACAACCTTCCCGCGTATATTTAGGTCATTGGCCCCATTGAAAAAATAAATAAATTTTAAACTAAAATTTTTTTTTTTCTTTTTATTTTATTAATTGAATAATTGTTGATTATAAAAGTTTTTTTTTGCTTCAATTTATATCGAATCCATGCAAAGTAATATTATTACTGTTTTTATTGTTATAAATAAATAATTAAATAAATATAATTCTTGGAATTTGGGTGGATTAATTGGTTCTTTTTCTATAATTTCTTTTTTGTTTTATGGAGACATTTTATTTTTTATGGCAAGTCATGGTAAGGATAGGAATTGATACTGTATTCGGGTGCCCAAGCTCTGTACGGTTGATTGACGTCCTCTTGAGAGCGATGCCAATGTTCATGATAAATTTCAGGTTTTACAATTCCATAGCTGACTCGTGCAGGATATGGTGGTGGCGGTGTTAAAAGTGCTTTGAGTGAAACAGCACCAGCTAAAAGAAGTGCTGCTAAACCAGCACCAAGACCTTTAATACCCACCAAACCAATTAAAGTTATGACAATTGGCAATACAATAAGTGCCTTTAATTTAAGCGCCAATAAAATTGGCAAAATCATTCTCTTCAATTTAGTCCTCGCTAAAACACAAAACAATTGAGCAATCAATTAATTAATTTCATTACACAGCAACATAATTAATGTGAATATTTTGTTAATTCTGATAATAGTAATGGACATTCGTAAATTTTTTTTACTTTGGTGAATAGAAAACCTACTTTCTTTCATCAACACGACACTCTCATTTAAGTTGACCCCTATATCGCCATTCTGTCATTTCTATTTCTCTCTCATTTCTTCATCTCTTTCTCACAATATTACTAAACTTATTTACTATACAGTGTCCCACAAACCCAGAATGTCGTTATCCCTTCCGCCACCAAACTTTATCTCCACCACAATTCTGTCCCAAATTCTCCGTTCCCACTTTTCACCATATAACTGTTCACAAAAATTTTAGTACAACGGTCAACTGTCGTTTCTTTCACGGATTTTGGAATTGACCAAATGTATGAAAGAATTTTTATTTATATAACAATGTATATGTATTATGAATTGAATTAATTTGTTTGTTTTTTGTTTTTTCATAAACTTATAATGTATACTTTGTGTTGGATTGAAATAAAAAATTGTACGCGGTGGAAATTATATAGAAATTTTTATGATGATTGTGCGAGAACGATTGACCTACTGATCGACCAATCATGAATGCCGAGTTGATGACCTACTACGAGATAATTGGTGGAATATTGGAGAGGCCTGATGCTATAAGAATTCAGTTGCCAGATCATTTGCTCATTCAGCAATAAGACGTTGCGAGAAGCTGCAGCGCACGAAAAAATGAAAATTGTATATAAAAATATTCATTTCAATAATTTTGTTTCTTATCAATTTATTCCAGGAAAATAAATGTTCATTCTGTTATTATTCATCGATATAATTACTATATAATTGTTAATATTTAATTAATTATGTATTTAGCTGACCTTCAGACGCGCCGTGCGTTAGACTCTTCAGTTCAATGTCAATATTTCGTTTTCCCAATGCTCTACTAAATAAATCAGCGGCCGATCCATCATATGGCAAACGTATTTGAATTTTTCGTGTATTTAAAAAATCATCGACCCGTTGAATAAGAGGATCCTCCATTTGTCCATCACTCATTTGAATTGCTTCACTATCATCAACTTTCTCCATTGTCACAATATCTCCATAAATTTTAATACTATTTGATTTTTTAAGCTCGTCCATTTTTCGTACCATTATTAATTCCATATTGTTTATACTATTGTCATCATTCACCATTGGATTGCCATTTGCAACGGCAATGACGAATAATATTAATATCACAGTTCTCCTTTTCATTTTAATTTGAAATTTATTTGTCCTCTTCAATTATTTTTCTTTAACTCAACCGGACGTTTCTTTTTCGACTGTTTTTGTCCCCTGTATATTTTTTTCTTTTATATATTTTGTTGAGTGATGTGTGAATGGTGGGGTGTCCGCCACTATTGAACCATTTGGCAAACAAATACATTGTAATTTCATGTTGGGAATTTCAATTTTTTATTCACCTCATCAGGCACTTACCACAGGTGCATTATAATGCGCAAGACATATTTGGTGCGTGATATATCGCAGTCGTTTGTACATGGCCGACAATCGAATCAAATCAATTTTAATCACACATTATACACGATATAAATGGACTCATTTTCCTTTTAATTCATCATCACTTTCGGCCATGTTAAATTCACTTCAATTTATTCAAGTTCAATTTTTTTTACACTTTATTTCATATTCACTTGACGAATTCAATTACCAATTTGAATATTTATCCAATATCTAGAGAGAATCAACAGTATACTGTATCGATTTAATATACAAGAATAAAAAATAAATATATCTGTCGACAATAGGAAAATTATTTCAATCTTATTTTTGTTTTATTCATTCATTGTTCTTTTTTTCCTTCAATTGTAACAGGTGAATTTAAAAATTGTGCCACGACCCAATAAATAAAAATTTCATTTCTTTTCAATCTTCACCACCAAGTCATTATCAACCAACACGCGATATTTTTACAATGACGCTCTACATATACATGTATAGTATCAAAAAAAATATATATATATATATACAATGAATGCCAAGTGAACAATTGATAAATTGCATTGAAGCGAACTTGTGTTCCGTTGAAATACCCCATGTTAATTCCAACAGACATGTCGCAGTTGTTATGCTACCATGACAATACGAAAATATACGTGTGTGTGTGTGTTGGAATATTGTATAGAGATATACAAATACAAACATGCATATAATATGTGAGGATGCACACAGTGCGACAGCGACTTTCAGGTGAGAATTAGTTTTCCATGTCTGTCGTGACACAGTATGGTATGCAAAACGACAGTGTCCCGAATCTCTTGTCAATACACATACTCAATATATTCAAAAGCGTATGGTGTTAAAAGCGCATGTAATGAGTGTAAAAAAAAAAGAGACGAACATTGAAAAAAAAAAAATTTACCTCCAATTATTTATAAAATTTATTTCAAAGACAGAATCATTTTATTTTTCATTTTATTTACATAACATATTCATCAAATATTATTATTTATGTCCAATAACATTTATTGTTAATATTATGGTTAAAATAGATTTCAAATCGTGAAAAAATATCTTTTTGTCAATAATTTATTTGAAAATTAATTCATTAAAAAAAAAAACAAAATACAATTCAAAATTAATAATAGACATCGTCATAAATAGATATTACAAAACTAACAGTCAAAATAACAGAGCATTTTTATACACATGACACACATATAAATAAACAAAAGCGCATTAATAATTTTTTCTTTTTCTTTTGATCATTTTTATCACAAAGTAATTGAGATGATTTTAATCAAAAAAAAAATGAAGAAGAAAATATTAGTCGCTTTCAGTGGGTGCATGGGCAGAGTATGCGAGATTTTGAGCGCTCTTGACATCATCAAAGCTTCTTTTGTAATAACCGGATTGTGGCTGTTGAACACCAGCACTGGACCAACCTTGAGATACTCCACTGTCATAATACGAAGCTTGAGGAGCTCTATTAAAGATGCTACCAATACTTGGAACACCAGAAACACCAGCGCCGGCGAACCTCTGGAAAGCAAGAATTGCAGCGAAGAGCAAAGCAATCTTGCCAATCACCGCAGCCTTCAAAACAAGAAGTCCAAGTCCACCCATTACAATTGGCACAAGTGCAAAGAGTTTCAGTGCAGCCGCCGCCATCAGAGGCATCGCAAATTTCTTCAATTTAGCACGACCTATAAACCGACGAAAAAAAAAAAAAAAATAATGAAAAGTAAAAAAAATTCTTCAATTAATACAGAAGATAAATTAAATACAACTGTTGAAAGTGAACATGTTGACCGAACACTTCCGGATTATTTAATATAACAGGAGAACGTTTGGTTTATGTATTCATTTTTATTTTATATATTTTTTTTTCGCATGTGAAAGCGATTAAACAATACTGAAATTGAAATTGGCGTTGAATGTCTGACAGTCACGATGGTCAGTGAAAGGGTTACTGTAATGGCAGAGTATATAATTATATGTGCGATTTACAGGAGTAGTCACGCAGGATCACAACATTATATTACTGATAAGAGTAGAAAAATAAATTGAATTGATTGATGGGTAGGAACAAAATTATATTTGTTGTAAGGAAATATTTTTCTTTACCTTCGGTGAGTGCTCGTGCGAATGACTGATCTGGCACATTAATCTTGAGACTGTGGCTCTTGAGGAAGGACACGGTTGACTCGTAAATCATCGTGATCAACTTCATTATTCGGTCTGATGTCTCACGTGGCAGCTCATTCAACATATCTGTTTCCGTTTTCAATGTCTTGCCCGTACGTTCCACTGCAACACGTAACAAAATCGTTTCATCGAAAGTGAAAGAGCAATGAAACAAATATTCATACAAACGAAAATAAATAAATGAAAATTACATTTGCAATTGAATAATTTTCATTTTTCGTCTGTAGAATAAGATGAAATAAATTATTGTTAATTAATAAATAATATTTCACTTACTCGGTGCATCACGTATGAAAGTAATTCCCTCAATGAGTTGAAAATCACTGGAACGTGAAGCTCTGATAAGAGCATTATTAGCTTTTACCGCAAGACAACTAAAAAATGTATCCTCAGTTTCAAGACAATTTAAATTGCCATTATTGATGTCAGGTGTGGGTACAGCAAATGCTGTTGCAATAACAATTCCAAAAATTGCGAATGTCTTCATGATGAACGATCAATCAATTAAATTATTATTTTCCTCTCAAAATTGAAAAACAAAAAAAGAACAACGACAACAATAACAACACTTTGTACTCTGTTCGACAATCACCGATTATAATTGAAGTGTATTGAGAAAATTTTCGGTGTTGAATGTGACTTGGACCTCGCAGGCTTCAATCTTTATACTCGTCACTGGGTGTCTCCCACCAAAACAAAAAAAAAAAATAACGCGACAACACACACGACACAACTCATCTCTCATCTATGCTACATGCGTACATACACCAAACATTCATGTATATAGACACCTCCCTCAGTAAAACTTTCGACGATAATTTTTTAAACAAACCCACAACCACAACTCTAACTACGTAGCACATTGGGCCCGTGATGTTCTCATTGGACAATACCACGCCCTACTCCGACTCACCAACTTGTTGATTTTTCATGTGTCTAAGCCTATTCGAGATTAGGACTAGGCGATTATTTGGGTCACAGGAAGAGAGGTAACGCTCATGTAGATTTTTTTATTTCTTCTGGTTAAAACAATATATCCGTCCCTTCATTCGTTATAATTAGAAAATAAAAATTTATAATCATCAAACCAGTAACAATTCACGCCATAATAACAATATCAATTTATTTTGAAATTGTAGTTGTTGAAGACGGAATAATTATGTGTCAGTTTCTATAACTCATGAATTTTATTTGTTGCTAAAACAAAGCAGTCTGTTGAGTGTACGACAAAGATGAATGAATCGTTAAACAATCAGAATAAAAAATAAAAAATATTAATGAGTCTACACGTCTAAATATATATATATATATATATATATGCATAGACTATTGTTGAACAATGTTTTGCTCAGTTTTAATAGGTTTACACTGTACATACAGAAGTGTGAGTTTACATAGAAATGAGTGTTTGGTGGTTGGCAATATACAATTGAAGTCAAATGGAAAAGAAATTCTTTGTCTTAAGAGAAAAAAAAATAATAATAATAAAAGACGTCTCAATTATACGTGAAAGAATTACAAATGGCCCCATATTTCACATTACCATTTCTGTATATTATAATTTTATCCAATATAACAAAAAAACTTTCGATCAATTCATTGAAATGACAATGATAATAATTTGATATGTGAAATTGTGGTCGATGTTTGACAAATTGAAATGTGTTCAGGATTATTTTTTGTTTTCAAGAGGATTTATAAATGAAAAAAAAAAAAAAAATTGTAGATGGGTTTGGATGATTAATTGTCCTTTGCACTACTGGACAGTAATATCATTGTGTGCTGTTACAAGGCTGCTTGCCTTGACCCACAGACCGACAACCCACGGAGAACGTGAACATGAGAATTGCTTTATCGACCAATGCTATTATATAATAGTTGATGAGACCATACACTTTGATTCTCTATAGAATTGTGCATTTTATTATTTTTCAATTCTTTGCATGAATTAATTAAAAAAATGAGATGGAATAAGAAAAAATAAATAAGTTAATAGGAAAGGCATATTTAAATATATTTTGGTTCAATTATTACGAGATATTATTGTGGATAAAGATAAAAAATTCATCGTATTTATTCAATTTCTATTTGTGAATAATTTTTGCAAAATACTTTCACGTCATCAGACTGCCTTTGTCATCCAGGTCGAGTATTGTTTTTCTGTTGTGCGTCATATTGGTATAGAGACATATCCATTGTACTCCATCGATGGAATCTTCTTAAATATTTAACAGGTACACTCGTACACACCTCAAACACATACATTTCTTGTTTGTCCCTCACTCGATGTTTAACGGTAATGCAAATTGATTTTTCTCCCTGAATTAATTTAGGTCAATCACCCAGCTTATTATACAAGTGTATAAATAAATATGTGTATATGTGATTGTATACATCTATCTATATACAACAAAGCAACGTCCGCATTCTTATTTTTAATATACATATTTGAATCACAATATTGGAATTTAATATAATAAAATTTTCATATCCTATGAATGACGAATCAACAATTTTATTCATGAATACACCATATGTTACTATGAATTTGTTTTGATGTATGAGAAATAAAGAGAGACATCAGCGAAAAATGGAAAGTGTCCCAAAAGTATCTTCAGCTTTGGGTATACAATTAGTGAGGAGGAATAAATATAAAATAAAAAAGGGAAAGAGAGAAAAAAACATGGAGACTGTACACACAGAGAATGTGGCGCGCGTTAAATGGAGAAATTTTCGAGGGACAAAATTCTCCCATAGTTTTTATCATAAAACAAACAAGTTTATTTTCCATTTTATCTACTTTTTTTTATTATTGTTTTTAGAATAATTTATTTCACGATATATTCGACAATAAAATATTTTTTAACAGTCATTAGAAATGTGGAGATTAAAATGGAAGAGTTCTGGGTTGTTAGCCTCAATAATTATCGGCCCATGGTTACCCATGAACCTTAATATTCGTATATATATATGTAATATATATTCATTGACCTCAATTCCATTGTCCACATCCCTCTATCATTAGAATTTTTTTTTATTTCGGTCATAATTATATTTAGATATAAAAAATTAATATCCATAATTCGCCACTCTTTTGTCAAATGAACTGTAAAATGTTTATAAACTATTTTATTTTATTATTTTATATATTAGAAATAAAATGAATGACACGAGCATAAAAGCCGTGACTTGATGGCAGATTTTTCAATTTGAATATTCGCCGGAAACGTAAAACTTTCTCCTGCATTCCAAACGCTATACCTGATTACGTAATGTGCCATTGAAACGACACAGTAAAAACTGGCGATAAAATCCAAACAGGTTCAAGATAGTATTAAACATTTAAAATTCAATAAAATCCATTTCTCAATACATTTACTCACATAATCAAAATTAATATCACCATTATCACGATACATTTATATTACACCATATAATGCAATTTATTTTTTTTTTCTTTCGTTAATGTTTTACTATTAAAGTGGAAACATAACTCATATAAATAATCATACACAAATTTATTTAATTTATTGCTTTGTATATTTGTTTAGAAATATAATTCAAATCAATTGTTGGCCTCTTTTTATTTTCTTCGGTGACGACGGTCTACTGGTTGATAATAATTGTATGGATCAGCGCCAATTTCCTCAGGTGATAGACGATCTTGCTCATCGTCATACAAAAGACCTTTTCGATTATTTCCAGTGAAATCTGCTACTGCACCACCGGTAAAACCAGTTATAGTTTGTACGAATCTACGTAAACCCAACACCGCGACCAATATCAAACTCATTACACTCAACACAATTGCCTTGACACTTAATAATGTCAGAGCTTTTAAAACTATTGGCAATAGCAAAGATTTAATCACAATCACACCCACCAATAATGGAAGAAGATATTTCAAATGTTTCTTACGTTTCACTTTCTTTTTTTTATTCTTACCTGAAAAATATTTTTATTTTTCTTTTTATTATCGATAAAAAAGAGAAAAAGAAATTTCCAATACTATTTTTATTTAAATGACACATTTAATATATTTACATTTATATACTTACAGAAACGTCGGCCCTGTCTTTCACTTTGTTTACTATTTATAGCAACCATTGACGTCACATCATTGATTGATCCACCATCCTTTGTATTTTTCAAACTTTCCCTTTTAATTTCTGTCACATTAACAAATTGAAGATGATCTTGACTCCGTGATAAATCCACTGTGGCTCCACACCAATCAATAAATAAACATATTGAATATACAATAAACACTCGCATGATATCTGATTAAACAAATGTTAAGAAAAAAAATTTTTTTTATTATTTGGCAATATAAATATGTAAATAATAAATTATTTATATATGCCATAGACAGTGTTGGAGAAAATATACAATGCAACTTTGGTCGAGTCATTGCTGCCCTTTGTTTATATACTCCTCCGTATCTAAAACAACAAGAGTAGGAGAATTTATTTTTTATTTGGTAATGATGCGTGAACGAATGACTTGCATTGAAGCGTACCAATTCTTACCATCTGTTTATTGGCAATATTCTCATCGACATTAACTTACAACTTTAGTTCAACCATGTCCAAAGGAAATCATCAAGCGAACGTTGTCACAATTAGAACCTTCGAAGTGGATCTAAATCAAGTTATTTAAAAATCATTTTCACAATGTCTACGTTAGAATAATAATTTATATAATAACTAAATATTTACAGAGAGAAATATAAGACTGTGTTGAAGTTTCTTCGGCTGCTGCATCTGCAAAAATAAACTCATTCAGTTATAATGTAGTCGAACAAATGACACTTGAGTAATTATTGTTATGGAGCAATAATAAAAAATGTGAACGTATTAAATCATAAATTTGTTGAATTAATACGTTTCACATGAATGATAAAGTGGTGCAATAACTGATGAAGGTCTAGTTGGCGAATTGTCTGTGAATATTCTGCAAATGTTCCGTATTAAATATAGAAATAATATATTTTTATTTAAAACACAACATTGGAATTATTTTACACTTCCAATCAATCCGATGATTGAAAAAAAAAACAATTACGTAAACTATCCGAATTGTAGAATATTTAAAAGTATAAAAATATATTAATCATTTGTAATTACTCTACTTTTCTCTGTAAATCAATAAAAAAAAAACAATAATAGGAATTATTCTTAACTAGATAGATAGTCACGCGCTGTATCGATTTCTAGTTGAGCATCTCTTCAAATCAATCGTGCCCAATATTCGTTCACCATGACATAAAAGATGGTCGATAAAACCACATGTACACTTATCCCATAAATTGAACAAGACAACTGTCAATTATCCTCCACAGCGAATTACCCATGGCCAATAATTTTTTTTATACATCGTAATATAAGAAATGTAAAATTGCACATCCACTTCCCTTCAATATTTTATGGATGACACATCATACACTATCTCATCATTCACGACACGCATATTCTATCCAGGTAATTGTTATTTTTACGGACAACCAATTTTCTTGGCAACTGAAGCGTAGCTGGTCGTGGGTCCGTCGATCCGTCTTCCGCCACAATATTGCCATCGCGTGAGTTAGTTGTCGATGAAACGTCGTGAAGATCGTCAGCTCTCAATATTCAAATAGAAATAATGAAATAGTTATTAAGAATAGTAAATTTGAAGAGCAATAAGTGCATGAAGAAGCCGTGAATTGTTTTTATTTAATTCTTGGCGCATGAAAAATTGTTGAGTGAATAATTGCTTTAATGTCACTGGATTATTCAGCCAAGAAATAAACACTACCGTGACATAATTAATTGCAAATTCTATCATATCTTTTGGAATAATATCAAGGGACAATTATTGCACTAACTATGGAAACATTTGCTATATAATAAAAATAAATTGATTATTATATTTTACAATAAATTATGTTTAAAAATTGTTTGGTGCACACGTGATAATTATTGAGCATAGAAGATGAAGTTGAAAGTGAATCTAGTCGGATTAATGTTAGTATTGACCGGATTTATCGCTATTAACAGTCAACGATATCAACATGATAGAATCCATAATAAACTTACAACAACATTTGCTAAACAACCGATAGAAAAATCTGAAAAAAATTATCAAACTACCACAAGTGTCATCAAATACACCACCACAATTGCACCGGCGCTTCAATTAAATTCAACGGACATCAATAGTAAATTCATCGATTTCGATTCGGCTTTAGAACTTACCGAATCGACTGAATTGCGAGGTAATATTATTACAATTATTATCAATTTTATTTTTATACCGATCAATTATTATTATTGAGTATACATATTTATAATTTTCAGGCAGACCAGTAAAGCATAAAAAAAAATGGAATCGTGCTATAATGGCGCTGTTATTGGCCTACAAATTGAAATTTGCCGCACTCGTTCCAACAATTATTGGTGGTTTAATGTTATTATTATCCACTACGGCATTGGCTGGATTTTTCTTTGCTCTATTTGCCGCCATACTTGGACTCAAGGGTTCATAACAATAGAGATGGAATAATTCTAATGTAAAAGATGTAAAAAAAAAAAGGGAAAAAGAATCGGGGACAATGAAATAAAAAAAGAAAATAACTGGTAAACAATAAATTGATTGAATAATAAAATGAGTACTCAAGAAATTAAAATTAATATACATGTGTGTGTGAGCTCAGTTATTTATTTCCTTTTGTTGACTATCTTCCAGTAAACAAAAATACAAATAGTATTAAAATAAATTAGAACAATAAATTATTAATCAGCATAAAATGTATGAAGCTTATTGCATTATCATTATATTTATTTCTTCTCCTAATGCTAATTGATAAAGTGGCAACAGTATATCATTATTTTATTTTATTTTTTTTTTTTCGTTCTGACTTTATGTACGACTTGTTCAATAGTCAAGTTATAGGGAGTCAAGCCTAACGTCAATAAAGAAGCTGTTGTGCAAGTGTGCCATTGGTTGCGCTTGACACTGTATAACCATCAACTAACAATACAGTACACACAACGGAATTCTACTTCCGTCAAATGCACAATTTTATGGACAAATCAATTTTATCATGGCTTACATGATTATTTCATTTTGTTTTACTATTAATATCAATTTGTGTCCATGTTCAGTTATATTTCCATCTACTGTTATAAATAATCATAACTCTGTTAGTCATCATCAATAAATAATTATAAATGTGTATTTGTAGTTTTGTCGCTGATATAAAGTAAAAAAACGCAAAAATAATACTGATTTCTGTCAACAGTGTCACACTGTCACGGTCCATACGTAGAGTCATTGTCATGTCATTCCAATGTCAAATGATTTAAATTAAAACTGTTGCTCTCTTCACTGAATAAAAATAAATAAATTTTAATTGTAACAAATCAATATTGCTGAGGTTTTTGTCCGCTGTACGCCAAATTTTGCGCGTACTTGGTGTCTATGTCTGCTGTTGCGGTGTCTAATGGCACGTCTTTGATGCTCCTGTCCCATCCACCGCCACCGCCGCCACCGCCACTTTGCCATCCACCATGTGAATGCGAGTCCTGTTGCTTCTGACTCAATAACTTCTTCAATCCAATAATGAGTGAAAGTACCAGTGCAATTTTACTGATAATCAATGCCTTGCCGGCCAACAGGAATAATACGCCCATTGCTATTGGTATAAGCGCTGCCATTTTCATTGCCATTCCCATCATCATCATACCCATCATTTTCTTCATTTTTCCACGGCCCTCTTCAATACTCCTTTTCAATTCCACCGGCGATGTTTTTGGCAAACTTATTTTAACATTAAATCCATTCATTAAATTGGAAAAACGATCCAACAATATTTCATTGAGTAGCTCGTCTTTACTCGCACCCGAACGTCCAAGACTCTCAATATCATTTGAATAATTCATTGAATTATTGAGAGTATTTGATACACGTATTAATTCCATATTATCCGATATTGGTAAATTTTCAATTCTCCCCAATCGCTCAAAGAATGCAATTGCTTTCTTCTTTAAACATGGTGTAATTCCACCATTGCGCAATTGACACTCTTCATAAATGCGATACAGTGATTTGTATCCGCGATCAAATATACTCTCTTCCATTGTCATGCCAGCATCAATCAACGATGCTCCACCGACAATCAATATAATAAACACACACTTGAATGAATCCATAATAAAGTCCTTTACAATTATCGTTTGATTATCAAAGTCAATAAATATATATATTTATTTATTTATATAAAAATATAAAAGTAAAAAAAAATAACAAGAAGGATAAATAAAATGCTCCAAGTATCACAACTAATTAAAAAAATTGTTAACACACTGATCGACGAAAAAGTAACAACGATCTGCTTTGGCAATTCGCGAGTACTTGACTGGCAACAGGACAACGTTTTGCCAGCACCTATATACCCCATGCTGTGCTATTCCAATGAACAAGGACCAACCAAGGAGCATAAAACACAAAGTGAAATGGTAGTAGGGAAGATAAAATACCGCATTTCATCTTCTTCCCACACGTTAAATGTATATATAGCTATTTATTTTTGTAGCCAATGCACCAATGGAGATGGTAATGCACCATTCACACGAGCATATATCCTTGTTTGCGCGAATCAACGCTCGAGCCACACTGGCAATGTTTCACTTTGGCATGCCATTGAGGGTTAACACAAGCAAACGTGAAAGAGAGAGGCAGTGGCAATAGGATGAGGTTGGAAGACACGGCGATGACAATGTTGATAGTGAAGAGGAGAGATAAAAAGAAAGAAAAAATAGAAAGGAGATGGTATTATTCTCATGGGAGAATGTGACCTTTGTGACACAGAGACCTACACTCACTTGTATATTGCGCGCATCTTCTACGAATACACTGACATAGAGGGAACGTTTGTATAAAAATAAAGGGAGACCTTCACGACAGATGGAATAGATGAGCACGTTACTGAATAAGGTGTATACAACTTTAAATTCTATATACAATCATTACTGCTATTTCAAATACAACAGCGATATATTTATATCTATGGTGCGCGCCATTGGTTATGGGGAAGCTGGCACGGTGACCCTCTATGCGACCTTTGGGCTACAGAGAGAATGGAGAACTAGTTTGCGGATGATCGTGCGCCTTATTCATAGCTATATACATATGTTCTGCTATGTGTGTGTGTGTGTGTGTTACTAGAGTCTATATAGAAATAATTGGGGGAAAAAAAAAAGACTACTGTCTCATTGGAGATGCATCGCAATCACTGGATGAAAATGTACACATGTGTTTGAATTTATCCCCATATCCAAAGTGATATTCGATGAAAAATAAAAATGATAATGGCAGGGGGGAGGGGGAGGAATTCCATTAAAAATTCTATACAGACAGTTAAATGATTAATTTATTGATCATAAAGTGATGAGAATGGCTATTTGTGATAACGGTAAATTCTTCTTTTTTCTTTATCTTAGGTGTTTAAATATATATTTTTTACACACAATTATTTTTACAACCTCACAGTATTTTCCATTTTTTTTTTTTTCATTTTTTTGTCAACAATTATGTGTACATAGTTGGTAATATTTTGCATTTAAAGTTGGTATATGTATATTGAGAACGAATGAAGAACTGAAATGAGAGAGCAATTAATTATGAAATAATGTGCAGACGTGTTGTTGTTTGTGAGTAACAAATATATATCTATATATATATATATATATGTTGTGGGCAATTGAGGTTGAGCGGCGAGTGCAAATGTTTAATGCTCAACTGAAACACACAACCCCGTCATGCTCACTTCACCTACTTTGCCGTCTATATATCCCATGTTGAATAGAATCGAGCTAACAGGACGTAGTTGTAACATCCCGGCATCAACGCGCGGCTAACCATTAACGCCATCCTAGCGTGCCACATCCGGAAGACGCTTATCCTCTTTGATATATGTATATGTATATGTATATATATATATACCTGTGTACACATTCACAAAACAATCATCAACTATTTTCTCACAGATTAATCTTAATTTGAGCCTGAAAACAAGTTCAAGATGAAGAAAATGATGAGAAGAGAACAAAAAAAAAAAAGATCCATTCTCTTTTTGTTTTGTTTATTTTGAAAAAAAAAAAAATAAGGCCCTTTTCCCACACAATTTGTACAATTATTTTCCGGTTATTCTCATGTGTGGAATGAAAGTAGGATTGTAGAAGAGTTTAACTCGTAATGGCGTTGCAATTGAAAACGAAGGTATACCAGTAATGATATCATTTATTTTACCAAGATTATTTATTCATTTTTTGTTCTTTACCTTTCCGTTATAGGTTTTAGTTTTATTTATTTATTATTTTTTTTTTTATGTATTATTTATGGATATATGAATTGGCTGCTTAGATAAATTCTTCTGGGACATTTATTTGTCAGTGTCTATCATTATTCCTTCCTCTTCTTCGGCTTTTTTTAATAGTCATGAAAGCAATTGAAAAGAGATGTTCACGATATGTGTTCAATCGTCCTCGTGGCATACAAAACATAATCGTGGAGAAATATCAAACATGTTTTTATATTTATATATATATGTAATATTTTTTAGACCTCATTCTCTACTTTCCGATGGTAGTAGTGTCAATTTTGTGGGTGTATTCAATGTGACTGCTGTACATGCATATAGCCACATATATTTTCTATTTTTAATTGTACAAAAAATTGTCACTTTGTTTTAAATAATTTATGCATTTATTTTATTATGAAATTGTCAACGTGATTTTTCATTGGAAACTGTTCATGAAAGTCACATGGAATTCATATCATTATAAAATGAATTAGTACCAATTATTAAATTAATAATATATATCGCGAAAAAATAAAAAAAAATGGGAGTAATTGATTTCAATTGGAAAATGAATTATTGTAAAAAAATTTAATCAAGTCATAAAAGTATATTTATTTGTACGTTCCGGCCAATAAATCAGATAAATTACAATGTAATTCAATGCAATGTAGAACAAAATACTGCCATTGATATCCTTTTAGCTATATATAAAACTTAAAAGCTCAAAGTATATGAAAATTGTATATATGAATATCAATCATTTATTGTAATAATACATACACACACACACACATATCAATATATTTATATATTTATGTTCGTAGTATCAAATAGAAATGTACGTAATGGGCAACGATGCATTGATTACGTGTGTAATGCATCCATAAGTGCATTCACGCTCTGTATGGTGGAAGAAAAGTTCTCAGCATTAACTGACGGATTTAATTGCGGCACCTCCTTTATAAAAATGACTTGTTAACTATAATATTCAGTCAGTTGATGTTCAAATATGAATCGACGTCCATTCGCGCTCACCGTACTTTTTTTTATTGCTACTATTGTTGAGCTCTTGATCGTGATTATCACGGCAGAGCCAACAAATCGCCATCATCGGGGTTTAATTGTTGATAAAAATATAGTGGCTGTTGATTGTACAGCTGATCATTCCGATTCGCCACAGTGTCGTTCAAAATTAGTTAATCGCAATGGTGCAGACACAATTTATGTTGACAAGCATGGTGATGATGATGGTGCTGATAAGAAAAAGGCCACGGATAAAGATCAATTAACAAATATAATGCAGTCGCCAGATAATGAGGATGATGATGATAATGTTGATGATGGTGCAGTTGACGAAGGTAACCGTCCACTTTACTCTTTATCACGATTAGATAAAGACCAATGAACAATTTCATATTGATTCATGATTATTAATGTGAAAACTCACTGGTACATAGTTTCTGCACGAATGAATATGTAAATTGGAGATGAAACTTTTCTCTTTTTCTTTTCATTTTTATTTATTTGTTTATTTTTCATTTTTTTTTTTATATTTGATCGACGTATATATATATATATATATATATATTTTATTTTTGTTTGTATCATAAAACGCACTCGTGGATATAGTTTAATGATGTCAATGGATTGCAGGTCGTGGTAAAAAAAAGAAGAAGGGCATGGGAAAAATGTTATTTATGTTGGCAGCAGCAATGAAAGGTACACTATTGTACGCGATGATTCATGGTGTTGCAATTCTTGCTGGCAAAGCGCTTGTCGTTGCCAAGGTTGCCCTTGCACTTGCCGCTGCGGTTGCATTAAAAAAGGCTCTTGGTATTTATGACAATGAAGAAACATAATAGTACAAATGATGAATTATTATTGAAATAAATATATTATTCATTTAATTATTTATTTATTTCAGAACATCCGGACAAAACTTCGTATGAGATTGTAAAACATCCGCAGCACAGTTACTCACAGACCCATAGCTCAAGCGTTGATTACGATCATCATGGTGGCTTTGAGGGTCATCGTCGTCGTAGAAGAAGACGATCTGCCCGATAAAAATAATCAATATTATATATTTATTATATTATTTAACCAAGAGCATTTCACATACTTGTACAACATTACCAAAGTTCAATTATTATTCATTGTCATATAAATGTAATAAAGCAAAATATATAATCCATTTATGTGTATTATTTATATTTCGATAATCTACAGCACTATAAATCGATAATTAATGCAATGAACGATCTCATTCCTATATATATAAATATTTTTTTTTTCTTTTGCATTAATTACTGAATTGATAATTAAAATGTCCTGATTCAATTGACGGAGATTAACCTGGTAACCTTTATTTAACGTATCCGTGTATTAAAACTGTACGTATGCGCTTTGATCTTCATGCACGGAATGCATGTGGGATTGAGGATCATTAGGCAGAGAAAAAGGAAGAAGAGAGTGGAAAAAAAAATATGGAGAAAGAGAGAGCGAGTGTATGGGAAGATAATTGACTTCGTGGAAGAAATAACAGACGTTGGATAATTCAACAGACAGCACACTTTGATAAAATAAAAATAACATGTTTGCCATTTCATTCCTCTCCAATTGATGATTAAAAGCATTTCAATATAAAGTTTCTATTGTTTAATGTGATATATATATATATATATATATTTGTTCAAATAAATAATATTTATTAATTCATAAATAAAATATTTTAATAAATAGATACATTGATTTTAATAGTGTAATAATTATTAGAGCATATTGAGCATGTGTTTTTTTTTTCCTTTAATGATAATTTTGTTGTTATAACGATGTTGGGACAACACCCATGGATCTTTGCCAGCCGCCAATACCACCGCCATAACCGCCATGTGGATCAGACGCAGTGGCGTAAATAACTTCGTGTCCACCGCCGCTACTTGATACCAATTTTTTTAAGCCAATTATTGCACTCAATACAAGAGCAATTTTGGCAGTGAGCAAAGCAGTACCAGCGAGAAATGCAATTTTTCCAAATGCCAATTGTGCCATGACACCTGAATAAAATAAAAAAGAAAAATATATAAAATGGCCAATTATTATACAATTACTTTTATCATTTTAATTTATGAAAATAAATTGATTTTATTATCTCACCTGCCATTGCCAGTCCACCCATCATAATAGCACCACCATATCCGCCCTTATCCTTTTTCTTACGTCCTAAAAATGATTTAATTATTATTATAAAGAAAAGAAAAAAACAAAGAGCATAAATTCATCAAGCCTAAAATATTTATTTAATTAATATAACTATAAGAAGTATTTAATGAGAATTACCCTGAATTGCATCACCAGGAATAGTGAGTTTGATACTACGTGATGATAAGTAATCATGAAATTTACGATCCAACTTCTCATCAAGACTCAATGCAGTGTCATTGTATTGATTTTCTGATGATCGTTGATGACCCACCACACCTGAATCTTTAGCAATTGACACATAATCATTGACAACATAAACTGCATCATCATTTATAGCGCGATCGAGCACATCCAACGCTCGACGTTTCAAACAATCAAATGTATTCTTTTCCTTGGTACATTTATCAAACAATTTTGTATAATCTCCACGACTGCCATTCACAGCCACAAATACTAAACAGATGCTCACGGCAATGAACTTCATTCCAAAAAATGTTTGACTATCGCTCACACAAAATTCACAAACTCTCAATATTATATTAATATCTGAATAATTATTTATATATATATATATATATTTACTTCCTCTGTTCTATTTACTTGCAGTATCTACCAACAAGTGCTCGCATTAACTAACCATACAACTGACTGTTTCACTGACTTTTATAGCCGATATAAACAAAGACATCCTTCCACCACTATAAACTAATGTTTAAAATATAGAAATATATAATAGTATAAGAATGCGCTTTGCCGCGTCTGATGATGATGCACGCCTTATTTACTAACGTCTCCGTGTATACACGCGCTGTTTAACGCCCCGACAAGAGCACACTTCAACCAAAACAATGTCGTAGAGGCTTACGAGCAAGTATCCCTCTGACCCGTTTGCCAAACGATCCTCGAATGCTCTTCATTCACGCCCAACACAGTTTTTATTTGTATATACATAGCTTTATAAACATATATGAACATATCTATGCGTGTGTGTATATGAGAGGGTATGGTATAATATGTAAGTCGAGCTAATAGTATTATTTGATAGGTATAGATAAAACGTAATATGTCTTTTATATGTATGCAATGATATACTTACATTAGTTGTAATTGTTGATATGAAAGGTAAAATAATTGGCGGTAGACTACTTTTATGTTTAATATATACCGTGTGATTATGTTTAATTACATGTATGTGATCGGAATTTGATGCGAGACGATCATCAGTTTAAATGTTGGAAAAGGAACGAAAAAAAAAAAAATAGGAGGGAGAATGAGAGAATGAAAAGAAAAAATTTATGTTAGTGTGTCTTTTATTGCTGATAATAATATGATGGTCTACGAGTTCCTGTTTATAAGTGTTATATATTTCGATGAATTGGCGCGATGTTGGTTGAGGGGAAAGCGGCATTTTATTTACTGCAACATGCGATGCTGCGATGGAAGTGAAGATAGAGAATGAAAAAAAAAAAAAAATAAGAAAAAAAGGAAGAATAAAATAAAATAAAATAAGCTGTTGAATGATTATTATTACGCGCGCTCCACACCTATGAAATCGATAGTGAAAATCATTAAAATTTTAATGATATATATGTGAGTGAAATTATTATAAAGAAATAATTATTTGCCATGGGTTTGGAGTTATTTAGGTCAATTGAATAATTATATTTCGCTTTTTTTTCCTTCTTCTTAATTTATACTATATAAATTATATATGTTATTGGCACAGTATCGCTAGAAAAACTGGTTCATTACAATGAAATTAATTGTTTCATTTCGGTTATTATAAAATTGCTCCAATAAAATAAAAAAACGTTTCTTTTTTTTTCTATTTTTTTTTGTTTACGTGCTTTATAAGTGATTGTATAAATTAATATTTAACAGTTAATAGCTTGTAAACTTTTATGTTCTTTTTCTTCATTCAATGAAATTAATTTCTCGCAGTCCATATAAAATTTTTTCCATTTCTCAGTGTATTGTCTTGCGGTATATCGCCAGCATCATTAGCATCATAAACATCCACTACCTCTCTTATAATATGTTGATTGTATGGAAAATTGGCGTTCACAGAATTTCTATATGGTCTATATGGATTATGATGCTCGCTATTAATCCCACCGTGATCGTATCCATAATGATAATGATTCAATCCATAATCGCTCAATCCATGAGAAAATCCTGAACCAATTCCCGGCGATATTCCACCGCCATTCGATGATGAAACAAACGCATTCCAACCAAGAAAACCGCTAAGCATCAGGGCTATTTTCGTTAAAAGCAGTGCTTTTTTCGTTATCACCAGGATTATTCCAAATACCAATGGAATTAATGATGACAGGCTGAATTTAAAACCGAGTAAAAATGGCAAAACTAAACTTCGCATCAGCATTCTGCCTGCAAAAAGAAAAAAAAAGAAAGAAATGATTGAATAAAATAAACGTGTTTGTAAATGGTGGGAAATGATAAAGTCAATGGCCTTGACTGTGGTGCTAACTCGTGGAAGTATCCTCAAGCTCACAGAACCTTGAACTCTTATGGAATACTGGATAATTGTATCGACCGAGTGAACGTGTTCAATATTTTGCCTCCAGAGGAATTCTCATCCTTTTGTCAATTTAAATAGAAGTGAAAGAAATGAAATAAAAAAAAATAAGAAATTTTTTATTGCAACTAGCATTTAATTAAATCACCTGTTCCCAATTGTCTGTTGGAATATCCAGCCATTCTTTCATCACACGCAAACTCCAATATCCCATTGCCATTTAACATTGGTCCAACTTTCATTTGTAGTCCAGGATAAATATAATTCAAGTCCCACTTCATATTTCGTCGCTCCATTAATCTCGATGCGGCTTTAATAACATTATTAAAATCTTTTGGATTGTAATCGAGATCTAGGAGGTCTCTCGATTCACTTTCACTTCTCTCCAATTTGATATTACCAAAATCCAAATGATCCTTCTCATTCATTGATTGCAATACAGTTAAACTACCCTCATTCACACAATCAAATGACCAAGAATTTTTTTTTGCAACACAGTGAGCAAACGCTTGTGGAAAATTATCCGTATTCTCATTATTATCAGCTATATCTGGTTCATTTGTGACTGTGGGTTCCATTATAACACTGATACATGATGAAACACAAATAAGAATGAAAAAATAATAAATTGACCGTATCATTTTTTTATCCATCAAGAGAACAATATCAATAACGAACGAATAACTACGAATAACTGGAGTACTTTTTGCTTTTACCAACCACCTTTATAGCCTTTCAGGTAACTCATGGTGGATCTTTCATACACGAAAGAACAATTGGTTTCACTTGGCAGATCTTTTATCATCGGCGAAAGTAACGTATATATTCATACAGATATTCATTTGTGTATACCTATAGTAGGAGTCATTGTTGTAAAGACCTGGGCCAACTTTGCTCTCATTCTTCGATACACCGGATGCACCTGACATTGACAAGATCATTGTTTTTCTATTCAATATTCCCTTTGGACTTTTAAAACATATCTATGTATCAAATTAAAAATTAGTTTCGCCATAAATTTCGAAAAAAATCAATTCTATTGTTTTGTTGGGAGAATTAATTGGTGAAAAGCAATAGCGAAGAAATATTTTATGGGATAGCAGTAATAATAAATAATAATAGATATTTATAGCAATAAAAACAATTGTATTATTTTTGTTTTTGTTTTTTCTTTCTTTTTAAATAAAAATTACATTTATTCATAAATAACAAAATAGATAAGTTACATAAATTGATTCCGATACAAATTATGATCGGTATAAATAATTAATCATTGGGCAAAACTGTTGTGAGTGCGAGATACTGACTAAGAGTCTCTCGGTGGTAGTTGAGCATTGTTGCAATCATTTAAATCTTGTGATTGTACAATACCAAGTCATTTGTATCCCCGAGGACTCCAACGGGGCTTTGTGTATAGAGAAGGGAAATGTTGCTTAAAATTGATCGAGAACCGCAACGATTAATTCATTCAAATGTTCATTCGCGTCACGGTATTTTTAATAAAGTCACTTGCAACTTTTTCATTCCTGTCCAGTTTCCGTCAGTCATCGTCATTGTTAAAAACAGTCAACGAAATTAAAGAAAAATAAAAAAAAATAATAATACACGAAATAATAACAGTTTAGTTGTCAATGATAAAATTGTCCGTGGAAAAAAAAATTCTTCATCACTTGCAGACTTGGGCGAATTGAATCGAACAAATTGACATCGCCATTTTACGCTTCCCGATCGATAATTAGTTTATAACAATTACTGGCATTTTTTTTTTGTTTGTCATTTGTTTGCTTTTCTTTTTTTGCCACGGTGAATGATACTGAAATTGGGCGTTAATATAACGATTTAAAAATCTCTTCATCTCCTTCATTATTCAATATTAATGTGTGTTGATGATGACACCTTGTTTTTTTCTCTCTCCCCTTTCGTGATTAATTGTTTTCTTCATTAATCCACGAATTATTATTGATTAATTGGCTGGTTTATATGCATTGTATGCTAATTCAGCGCCAGTTGCTGATCTTGCCCAACCATGATGATCATGATGCTCTTCATGATGGACCGGATGGGCAACGACATCGTAGCTCTGTTGGCTCTTGGCAGCCAATAATTTTTGAAGGGCAATAATACCGGAAATTACAAGAGCAATTTTACCGATAATGAGTGCCTTAAAGGCAACCAATGCAAGTGCACCAAGAACAATTGGTATCAAGATCATTGCTTTCATTTTGAATAGCATTAAAATTGGCAATAGAGATTTGACAATTTTCTTCTTTTTACCACGTGCTGAAACAATTTATTGCCACAAATATAAATGATAAATTTTTAATAATCAATAGTTATTTTAGTCTTTGGTGTCGTATGAAAATTTACCTTCATCAAGTGAACGGGAAACTTCTTCGGGCAGGCTGAATTCCACTGTGTGAGTGGCCAAGAATTTTCCAACGCGTTCCATCAGCGCTTCGTCAACTGCCGTCTCACGTGCTTCAATTTCAGTCGGTAGACTTGCCTCGATGTCATTCAACGACCTTGCATTGTCAGCGCGGCTACAATTGAAATAATCACAGTGATATACAAAACTTGGCCAAAAAAAAAAAAATACAATTTATAATTATTTAATTATTATATATGATTGAAAAATGAAAATATATTTGTGTCATTGATTATTCAATCGACTGTATGTGCGAATAACTATTGATGAAAGTGAATTGGGTTCATAATGCAACTGCCAGAATTTCAAAGCATTTAAAAATTCATCACGTGCTCTTTAGTTACATGTGCATTGTACACGTACCACAATTTCATTTAGTTACGTGATTAATGGAAGAAAGGGAAAAGAAAATTTATTATTACACTCAACGACTTTTATTTCATTCACTGTAAAACTTATACCTATATATATATAGTTTCACTTTCGTAGATTATTTATTGGATAGTAAATCACTTACCTGTTGCTCTTTGCCTCGTCAGTTTGGACAATTTTGAATCCATCAACAATGCTGATATCGGCGGAACGTGCAGCGCGATCGACAAACTTCAATGCTTTTAATTTAAGGCAAACAGCGAGATCAGCTTCAGCGGCGCACGTGGCATAAAGATCAAACGCATCCTCAAGTATGGATTTTGGCTCGGTGATATCGTGTGAGGGCGCAGCGAACGCCACAACACCGAATAATGCAATAATTACCACGTATTTCATCATTTTTAACTTTTTTTTTTTTTTTCCAATTTATTTATCCTCCAAAAAAGAAATAAATAATAACGAAATGTTAAACTTCACTTTGCAAAACGGCGATCGAAGAGGAAAAAAAATAATAAACTCGGATTATTTTTTTTTTTTTAACGAGGGAAAAAAAAATAACAACAAAAAACAACAAAAACTAAACAGATCGATATTAATATATTAATTTTTTTTCTCGGTTTGTAACTCGTTGACCGACGCCGATCGTATCGACACTGACCGAAAGAATCACGATGCTGCCTTTTATCCTCGACGCGAAAGGGGTCCGCGTACGTTTTTGAAATTTTGATGGCCCCCACTTTGTTTCACGTTTCTCACATACGTAATCTGTCTCTGTCTTGTCCGCGAACACCAAACGTTGTTGGGGCCCCCCAATGTATATATGTCCACTATATATATCGTATATGTGTTGTATATTCTCCCCGCCACAATCACCTTTTTCTTTCGAACCCATCCACCACTTGCGTGTATGTATAATACATATAGATATATTGTTAGTGGAAAAGCAATTCCGGCAATGTCTTCGGTCACGCTGCGTCTCCAACATTTGCTCCTCTTGCCCCTTGTCTTTTTCTTCTTTCTCTTTTACTGTCGTCGAATCACTCATCTCGTCGATTCAACTCTTGCACTTGCCCTTGTCTCTACCAATCCACAACCAATCTCTCTTATTCAAGTATTCATTTATATACATAGTCTACATAGTCCACGCCTTTCTTTATTTCGCCATTCATATATTACAATAGCGACACAACAGCCATTTTATTTCTCTTCAATGTCCTATAAATAATTTTATTTCTTTTCTATTTTATTGAAACGATTCACCTATTAATATAAATTACCAATAAATATTAAATTAACTTGTTTCTCTACATCTACTTCTTTTTAATTCTTCTTCCTTTTTTTTTTTCTTTTTTTCACTATTTTAATTCAGAAATTAATGAACCATTAGAAAAAAAAAGTGCGGATATATATATAGAAAGAAATGTTGAATATTTACAGTTAGAGAGAGGAGAGGAGAATCCACGATAAGCAGCAAATAAGAGAGACCCAAGGCGTGGGCTAACATAAAAATTGTGTCACCTCATGTGTGCCCAATGGCTATGGGCATCAGCGTTCCTATGAATAAATTATTTATCTTAAATTCCACGTGAGAATTGGGACATTGGTGGACCGGCATGAGATAGACTGCGCGAGGAAGAGGAAGAGCGCGACATTAAAAATGAAAAAAAAAAAAAAAAAATGCCATCTCAAGTGTCCCCGAAAAATTAATCATCATTAAATCTTTAAACCGTCGGATCGATTTCCAGTTGACCTGTAATCGACTCTTCTTGACCTCTATATCTACCACTAGGTTTCGTATAATATATACAAATACATTTATATTTATTCCAACTTTTTCGCTACATGTGTATATAGATATACATATATATATATATATATATATGTGTGTGTGTATATATTGCGATAAATTTATTTATATACGAGGGTTGTTAGTAATTATATCAGATCAATCATGTCAATAGAATGAAATAAAAATATAAATAATTAAATACAAATGTATGATATGATTTGGAGTCAATGGTGTATAGGGACGTTTAACGGTTTTTATGGAATGCGTGAGTGAGTTGGAATCGCGCCAGACCTCCGCGGAGAAGAGCTGTGGCCGCGCCTCCAGTTGACCCCGAACTGAAGCCCATGACGCCTAGAGCGAGTAAGACGGCAAATATTGGTGAGAGCGAAAAAATAAATGAGGGAAATTTGAGAAAAAAAAAAAAAAAAGAAAAAATAATGAAAAATAAAGAAATAAGAATGTGCAAAGAGATGCAAAGGAATTACGAAAAAGATGGAAAGATTGTCTTCCAATGAAAAGATAAAATATAATTGAAGTCATAAAGAGAATACAAAAATGTGGCAGACACTGGTGAGTTTGCCTATACGTATGCAAGTATGAAAAGAGCTCATGATGAGCAACTCGGACTTTCTCCGATCCAGCCCAATCATCCGCCAGATATAATTGATACGATTATATGAGGGCGAATTTGTATTTTAAGTGTCTGTCATCGAAATTGCCCATCGATAAATATAATATACAAAAAGAGAAGGAGAAGTAATAGAGAAGAGAAAAAAAAAAAATTAAAAGTTTCATCTTCTAATAAATACTCTGTTTATCAAGTTACAACGTGTACCTAATTATTAATGTATGTGTTGAATGGTGATAATTTAATGGGACAAGGAATGAATAGCTGATGAAATCGTTCATTCAAAAATATCATCAAGATCCGTAACGTCAATCAACAATTAAAAAAAAAAAAATGAAAGAAAAAATGTTGATGCCTTTATTGAAGGGAGAGAAAAATAAACATTTCAATTCTTCACAAATGTCAAAAATGTATTTGCACATTTTTTTGTTCCTTCTCTTTTTGCATAAATATACCGAAATATAAATGAATGGAAAATATTTTAATAGCATTAACACTTCTTGTGAATGACCCGACTATAG
>CAJUYH010001444.1:49151-65000 GCA_910591685.1 Galerucella tenella | reverse complement strand
TTTTTTTTTTTATTATTATTTGAGGTCATGTTCACTCGAGTGCAGTACAGGTGATATCTATATGTGGAAATACATTTGTGGCAGATGTAATGAAGTGTATTGAAAAATGTTTAAATGAGGGCGCGGTAATGAACACAATAAATTGTATTTTTATGTATGTGAAATAGATAATATTGGATGCGGACTTTATTCCAATAAATAATGGATAATCAGATTATCCTGTTTTTCATTTATTTAATTGAATGACAATTAAATGAAAAATATGAAGTTTTAATCTATTTTTAACGCGTAACCTGCAGTAATTTCTAAATATGTATTGACGTTTAGCTGGCAGCGATAGTGGAAGTGTGTGAATGCGTGTGTGCGTGTGTATATATATGTACACGTGTGTGAGTGAATGATAATAAATCATCGGAGAGAGAAACGTGGATTTTACGTGTGTATATATAATTTTACTGTGTATGTATCATAAAACGCTTCGTTGACTATATTAAACATTTATTTTATTATTTTTCTTCAACATAATATGAAAATACACATTGGCGATAACATAAAAACGCATATTATACAATATTTCACAGTATGTGATTATTCTTAGAGGCAATTACTGACGCTAATAACAATCATCGTTCATTAACAAATTCAAATAATCATAATAAATTATATCTATAGTTATAATTACGACTGTATGTAAAATGTAAGTGTGTATATGACTATGTTAAAAAGAGAAAAATTAAAGAAATTTAATAGGGAAATCATTGAGTTTGATTTCGTAAAATTGCGAAAAAACAATTTAATTAAAAGACAATTATCGTAGCTCTATTTATTTTAATACGCCACCGAGATTAATTACTTTTGAGCCTGTATAATTTTCTTCTTGTTTTTTATTATTATTATATTTTTTTTTCTTATGCTTTCTATAAATATCATCACAAATCTATATTACAATAATGTACAGATTGATTTTTTTTTCTTCACTCTTCACACACAATATGTTCAATCTCTTCACTGTTAAAATATTTAACGGTATGAAATTTGAATTCTTTGCTAATTACATAAATACATTCTATTTACAAGTGTGTCAGCCAACGAGTGGAAGAGGAATATTTTTTTTATCAAATGTCCAATTTAATTTAAGACATTTATTCATCATACATAAGATTTCACGTAGCTATAATTTTTCATTATATTCCATTTAATATATTTACAAACAAAGGAATAGTAACACTGTACTTGAATTCAATTGTCCAAAGTAAATCAATTACAACTTAAAAAAAATATAGTCCTACGTTGTTTATTTTTACTATAATTAAGTTATTATCGGCTGGGATCCATAATCGCTGAGCATTTTTACACGCAGCTGAACTTGACACCTAAAAACGAAAATACAGAACGTCTTCGTGAGTGATTGAAAATATGTGTTTGTTTTGAAAAATAATGAAAAAATGGCTTTATTTCTGTGTATTTTTCTTTGTTATAAATCTCAAGTCAATATTGAATGAACTGTGAATTTTTTTTTTCTTTTAGACAAATGTTAGGCGTCAATACCGTCGTCGCTAGAGTAGCAATTATGGCAGTGAAGTTTATGATTACGAACGCGTACGTCCGTTCCCATAAGACCGTCTCCAAGACGCACGTGACAAACGCAACATTTAAAGCATTCCATATGGTAAAATAATCGTAGACTCTCAATAATCATCGCCGCACCTCTACCTAAAAACAAAATTAAACATCAAATAACTTTCACACACATTTCATAATTATAATCATAATAAATAATATTGCACTTACCCAATTCATCGCCGCAATGCGAGCACTTTTTTTTCCCACTAACGCTCAGCATTTTCTCTTGTGTTTCTGCGCTGCTTGATGCTGCCGCTGGTGATTGATGTACTTTATGATGCATCATATTGTGATGCTGCGATTGGTGATGATGTACTGACAAATGCTCCTGACTAACACTGTGCTCCATTCTGCAAAATTGAAACAAAATGCTTAAAAAATTCGCCCATTGAAATTTTCCATTTAAATAATTGAAAGACGGAAAATATTTTGCAATAAGTTATTCAATAATATTACCTTCTTCGTGGCGGCGGTGGTCTTTCCTGTGCTCTATTCTGCATTCTCTGAGTGAGCGTTTGTATAATAGAGTCTGGTAACGGTTTACCCTCCGGCTTTGATGACGTTGCAGTATATAATACAGAAGTACCAGTCACGTGTTGTTGTGGTTTTCTCACAGCGGATCGTTGATTTTTCTCATTGATTCTCCTCTGCTCCGCCTCCTATTTAATTTATATTATTAATTAACAACAATAATTTCACTTTGCGCATCACATCAAAATTAAAAACAATAATATTGTTTAAAACGTCCAATAAACATTTATGTGATTACACACTTGAATGAGCCAATGTTGATAATTGTAGTCGTGTGCAATACGTGGTCCGTCACTCTTCCTACGCTGTACCCACTGGTCACTCTTGACAATTCGCGTTCGTGGCACAGCGCTCAATGCCTGAAGCGTTTGCTTTGTCATTTGTTGACCCGCATGTGTAGCTAAAGCAGTGGCAGATATACTGTGGCGCATCGCAGCGTCAACTTGCTGTGGAATTGAATCTGCTGATGGAATCCGGCTGTTTCTGCGCATTGTAATAAGAAAAGAATAATAAAAAATAGGTTGACGATCATTACAGAACGTTTGTATATATCAAGTGAGAATTGCAATTCAACGAAGCAATGTAATTTCCTCGTGATGAGACCTGTGTGTCGGCGTCTAGTTATGCAAGTCACTTGTACAACGGATGAAATTGTTCCCCGGAAATTAAACGTTTGTATATAGTAAACTCGAGAGAGTTGGAGTTTCCTGCGCTCCACTCCGTTGGAGGAGAACATTTTAAACGGAATAAAGGAATAGACAGCAATTGTGTTTGATTATTCCCTGTAAGAAATTCTATTATTGTTACCTGATTGTGACGTCCCGCTGTCTTTGCTCGAGTAAACGTATTGGTTTGGCTGGTGGTATGGGTGGTGGCGCTGGTCTTCTTCGTTGCACATCGTGAAGTTGAAGATTTGGCATTGATGATCGATAATTTATCATGTTAATATTTTGATACGTTGCATGAGCGATATTTGGGGTATTATTCACGTCTTGTAGCGATTGCCATTGCTCTTGAAGCTGCTCGGTAAGTTGTTTCTGCTGCTGTTCACGATATGCCATATTGCTACGCTGACGTTTCAACTCCTCTTGCTCCAACTGTAAAAGTTCACGTTCAACACGCAAAATTTCCTAAAAAATATATTTCACATATAAAATCAAAATTATCAATCAATACTTTATGTTCAGTACAAAATTGTATAACTTACGCCAGATGCATATTCATCTTCCTCACGATTGCACAATACCGCACTTATTATTGATTTCTGTTAACATAAAATAATTATTATAAAATTTAATTATTTTGTAAAATTAAATGTTGATTTAATAGTGTTAATTACTATTACGTACTTCCTGTTTACGTAGTTGATCCTCCATTGATCGCAAACGTATCTCCTCTTGTCGACGATTTTCCGCTGACCTTCGTTTATTCTCCATCATTTCATTGTGTAACCGAAGTCGTTCCGCTTTAATTCTCAACTGCTCTTCCTCCTCTTCCTCTTCCTCTTCAATATCTTTCTCGTCATCCACCACTTTTCGCAGATTTAACTCATTGATACACACATTTTCCTGCTGGTTCATTGCATCCTGCTCTTGCTGTTGTCGTAACAATTCTTGATCATGTTTGCGTGTATTCTTATCATTTTTCCGCAATGTCTCTTCTTGTCGATGTAATTCAACGTCTTGTGCGCGTTCACGCTCCAGCTGCATCTTTTCCTCCTCGAGTTCACGCAGCTTGTGGGCAAGTTTCTCACCGATGTCGCTGTGCCCCGAATAATATTTTTCACATTTCGTTCACGCTTTATTCACTATAGGATATTTTTTTTCTTATCGTTGAACATTCAACGATCGTGTGTGATAATAGGAACATACAACAGGTACTAAAAGCTATTAAGAAGTATGATGTAGGGACGGGGTCGAGTTGGCTCCCATTTCCTAAGAATTTTACCATCATATTCATTTACGAACGGGAGCCAATTTGACTCTGCCCTCGTGTACGTATGATTATATGTGTGTGTATATGAGTGTGTAGGTGTGCGTGTGCGTATATAGTAAAGAGATTCACCAGTTCTTCCTAACGGAAAAAAATAGCTTTATTCTACATATTCCAGAGTTGGTCTACAAATTAATAAAAAGTAGAGGGCCGTTTTTCCTTTTTTATTTTATTTTTAACGGCTATAAAAGTGTGAGCACCCAAACCAAAAATAACTACAATAGTCGCGAAAATAAATTAGAATAATTAATTTAATTCGAGAATAATAAAATAATAAAGAATTTGAAATATATACGAGAAGAAAAATATTGAACAAATGTAAAATAATATAACAAATTTAAAAGAGAACAAACAGATACATAAAAATGTTCAACGACGAGGAAGAGGAAGATTTATTCTACCTGTTCTGCTCGCGGTCGTTGCCATAACGCCATTGCTCTTCCTTCTCGAGCACCTCGATGATTTCACGCTCCTTCTTGGTGATTTCGTCTTCCTCTGATGATGTGACGCTCGCGCCAAATGGCTCACTACTCTGACGACTGTGCTCTGACATGTCCGGGCTGACTGGTTGTTTAGACCAATCCTCAGCATGACCAAGCTCAACGCCCGAGTCCCTCTCGTGGCTTGAGTCCTGCTCGTAATTGCTGTCTGTGTCGTATGAACGACGATGCAATTGCTCGATGCGTCTCTCTTCAGCGAGAATGGCTGCCATATCCGGTGGTTTTGCCACACTCAATTCAAAATCATCATCAATAATCTATCATAAAAAGAAAGCGAAGAAAAAAAAATATTATAGATATAGACATATATTTATATTATGACAATAAAACAATTGAAGAAAAAAATAATAATTAATATAGATATTACATACGCCTTCAATTCCCAAAAAATCGGAGCGTCTCGTGCGCAATTCCTTCTTAATTCTTCGCGTGGAATTTAATCTCTTTAACGGTTCAATCGGCTGATTTTCTTCATCACTAAAATCAGTGGGAGGTGGCGGCGGTTTCTCTTTCGGTGGCTCAACTCTTGTCAATGGCCCAAGTGGAAAAGTCAATCCCGCAACTATTTCCTCGTCACTCGTAAGATTTAATGGAGGTATCTGATATAAATACACACACACACACATACACATATGCATATAAATGTATACCAGAAGAACAAAAAAAAAATTCCAATCAACATTAAAATTCATTTGTTCAATTTTGTTGTCTATTATAAATGGACAGCCACACTCACGTCATAAAGTTGATAGAATTATCAATCAATTAATCAACATCATGACTCGTGTATGACAAGCATATTATATATGTATATATAAAAAATATCATAAACAAAATAAATTATTTAAATAAAGTGAATATTTGTTTGACTTACCGAATTAGACAGAACGTATGGAGTGCCAATAAATTCCATATTATTTGTCACTGGTGCTCTCTCTGCACTCAATATTTCGAAAATGAATGGATCAGATACTGTTGTATCGTCAACCATAGAAATAACCGGCAGAGTGACAGGTGACTCGTGATGAACTTTCTGCTCACCATTCAGCATTGGACATACAGTAGTTGTAGTGTCGATGCTCTGAATGTCTGTCGTGGATTCATTCGTTTGTGCCTCCTCCTTTTCGTGCACGACTGGCGTCGGTGACTCGCTTCGCGGCTTGGCTTCCTCCTTTGAGCCAGTGCTGTTGGTGCTGCTGCTACCGATAACAATCGATTCCTACCGAGAGAGGTGGAGAGGTGAAACACACTACACACACACACATACAAATAGAAAGAGAGAGAGAGAGTGAAATGGAATAGAAATGCATATAATTCTGCCATTCTTATGAGTTGTTGTACGTTGGAAATTTCGCAACGCTACATTCTATGCAAATCTAAATATTGGGTAAAACATAAGCAAAACTTTTTTTTTTCCTCTCTCTATCTTTAAACCAAAAGCATCATCAATGCCAATCATGAAACTTTCAGAATTCCACCGAATTCCTTTGTCATAAATTTGCATCGAATATATTTTACTATATATTTGACTTATTGGCAATGCATCAATGAAGATTCAACAATCAGACAATTTCATGCCTTTAGTTTGTGAAAAATGGATACGTGAATAAATAGTAAAATAATAAATAAATAAATAAATAAATGCATGAATTATTAGTGAGGTAGAAAATATTTTTGAACGTGGCAATAATGAAAAATAGCACAGTGTGTTGTTGGATATTAGTGAGCATTAAGGTTGAAGCCATATTATAAGCTAGGCATGTGGAAAGATAAGCTGTATACACACACTGTGACATGCCAACACTTCATGCACACGGTGAAAAAAAAAATATAGAACAAAAATAATATATAACAATCGATGAATCCTATGATATCATAACGCCAAAATTCATTCCGTTTCACACACAATATACATACTGTAATAGATCCCCCACTGATAATAAACAATATAATAAAATATTTACGTCAATTATTCGTAAAATACTTTGAAATTACATAAAAATATGTTCGTAAATAATTTCATTTTTATTTTTTACTGATAAGACTTTTTGATTGTCGCCAGTTGGTTCAGAGGGATCTCGCACTCTCTTCAACGTGTACTGAATCATCTCTTACCTCCTAAAAGTATTTTCATGTTCTTTTCCAATCGACTCACTGCACATATTTATCATTGATTCAATTAATTTCTTAACAGCTGTTGTCTGACTGATTCGTTATTTATTGTTATTATACCTCTGTTATCTCATAAAATTGTTATGTGACTGAACGTCGATTATTTTTGTGTATCTCTTTGTCACATATATTTTACTCATTGGACAAAATATTATTTAATGTATTGATTGTTCCTTCTTTATCTGACAATTTATATATATTTATTGAAAAATTTTTTGCCGTTTGACCCTGTTCAGTCGATGATCGATAACATTCTGACCCAGATTACGATGAAACATTAATATATAAATTTTCCTATCTCAAAATGAGAACACAAAGAAACGTTCGTTCAATCTACATACCAAAGTTCATTATCACGTCAAATTCCAAGAAATAGATATAAAGAAAGAAAAGAATAAAAAAATAATAGGCATACAATGATACCACAAAAAATATAGACACACCTTCTTCATATTTATCCGATTTAAAGATAATAAGAAATTATTATCATTAAATCAGTCGTAAATATAATGATATAAAATTGAGCAGGTATTTTTTCGAATCGATGACTAATAATTGATAAAAACAAAAAAGAAACGATGTAATTCTTCAAATAATTCGTATATTTAATTGTAGGTCGTTGTTTCTCAAGTGCCAATACAATGAATGAATGAAACTCAAACTCATTGAAGAATAAATAAATAATTTACACTTTATATCTAAAATTCGACGGAAAAAAAAGGACATTTAATATTTATCACTTATCATAATGAATGTCATGTACATATCCATAATTTCCTCTCAATGTTGTCTGTCTCAGCATCACGAATAAATTGTATATATATATATATATATAAATTGGCATTGTGCGTTCACGTTGCCCATTCATAACCCAGTGAGGGGAAAAAAGAAAAAAAAATAACTAGCACTACAATTTTACGAATTGATCCATACTCACTCTATATTTATATTAATAACGCTCTTAATATCTTTATTTACATCGGTGATTAATGGAGACGCATCAATTATTCATCATATTATCCGAGCAATATTCTCGTATGCAGATTTTTTTCAATCTGCATTCAAATTCACATTCACACTCATTGCCAGAGGATAATAAAGTTGTCTATATGTATATGTATTGAAATGTAATATGTACAAAGTTCTAGCACGCGCGCGAACATATTTATTATTATGAATGCATATTATGAATTATTAAATCAGCGAAGAATTGTCTAGCTCAGTATTTTCGTGGTGTTACGATGCGTTGTAGACTGTTAGTCCTGACCTCACTAGCACGTTGTTGCTGCTGTTGTTGTTGTTGAAATTGTTGCTGTTGTTCATCGCTGATTTTTGTTACTGTGATGAACGGTGTAACTGATGGTACAGGCATTTGTCCATGTGAAACGATAACTTTTTCGCAAACTTCAACTATGGTTCTTCGTCTTTCGCTATTCTTTTCATGATTTGTTTCGAGCTGTGGCGCGGAAAGTGAATCGTCTTGAACTTTCAATGGCGATGGAATTTTCGTGGCTTTTGCAATGATAAAAGGCGCGGAGGATGATACGAATTTTGGCGAAATCTTTGCCGATGATGCTAACATAGTAGACGCAGATGGCAAACAGACTTTAATAGTATTAGTCGATTTGCGTGGAAGTGGCGTTGGGATTTTCGAAGGCTTATTTATGAAAGCATTTGTATCGATTGGAGGTTTCGATTCGGGTGAATTTGTGAGCGCATTATTTGACTCGAATTCATTCGAATCTGTTAATGACAAATCATTTGTATAATCGCATTTAATTACTGGTGGAGTTCTGCGCGGTGGTACACGAGGAGTCTGATAAATAACGGTGCGACCGGACGATTGTGTTCGATATTTATTAGTCGATATTATCCCAGTAGTTTCAGCGGTACCCTGAGAAAGGAGAGAGAGAAAGAACCAATAGCAAAAGATGTTTACATGATAAATGCCTCAACCAGGAAGTGTGAAGTATATAATAATGATTAAGGAAGTACACCCAGTAGCCAATTAAAACCCATAGAGGTGAACAGAATGAAATTTTCTATACAAGTTTGTTAGAATGCCCCGAACTCTCGTATGTTTTGCATTTGTAAAACTTACCTCAATTATCACTACCGATTGCAGCTGGGTGTCGACTTTCTCTTGACATTTCTCCGCAGGCGATTCCAATGCGAATTCCACGGTAGACTGCGCCGAGATTGGAGTCTCTTGCTGTTGCTGTTGCTGTGCTTCCACAATAATTTCTTGAACTTCAAAAATCGTACCGGGATATTGCACAATTTCTTCATCAACCGGCTCATCAGCTTGGCTTACAGAACAGCTAACATCAGCGGTGTGAATACCAGAATCTTCACGATCCGTGTCGTTTAATATTTCTGCTGACGATGCAGATGCTGGATATCTTCTGCGCACATAATCCAATTCCTCAAGACTTTGAACCCGTTCAAATGTATCTGGACCACTGGACGCATCAGCATCAAGTGAATCAAGACTACGATGAAAGGCGGCACGTGGCGCACGATATTCCGAATCGGGTGATGAGCTTCTTTCACTTGGCGTTGAATTGTCGTTATTTGTCGTTTTTTGATTAGGAAAATGACAATTTGTTTTGTCCACTGGTTTTGTTTCCAAATTTTCAGTTCGTGCAACATCCAACACGCCCAAACGATCATTTATTTTTGCTGAGAATTCATCATTTTGCCAATTATTCACTGGCACTGTTGGCGATAATGACACCGAAGCATTATCAACAATTGGAGAATATTTTTCCAATGTTGGAAGTCTATCGTGCAATTGCTGAACTGACTCAAAATCATCAATATTCGGCTTACGTATTGCCTTATTATCACGTTCGGTTGTTTGTTTTTCCAAATAACACAAACGTTCACGTATTGTGCTCATATCACCTGAAAGTCTGTTTAATGTTTTTGTTGCTTGATCCGCCTCTTGTTTTTGTTTCTCCAAACTGGATAATCGTTCTTTGATTGATATTGCATTTGAATAATCACCAGACGAACGATTGTTTATATTATTATTATTATTATTATTATTATTATTATTATTTATTTTATTGTCTGAATTTTTTTGCGACGCCTTTTCAAATATCTCACGTCGTTTATGGATATCAACTTTTATACCCGGTGAATTTTTATCATCAATTATATTCTCCTCCTCGAAATGATTCAATTTCATGCTGTTAAATTTCATATCAAGATTTATTAAGCGCCCGGGGATACTTTGCGATTGTCGATTGACATAGCCACAACTTGCACCCACATAATTGTATTCCTCGGGCTCCGGTGAACTTGCAGTTGCTGTTGTACCTGAATCATATTCCCTTTGATCATGATCATGAAAATTACTGCCAAATATTGGCTTTTTATTGGCTATAGTTGATGGATTTATACTCGATGTATTTGTAATAATTGAGCCATTATTATTTTCATTGCCGTTGCTATTTTCATTCGCTGCATTATCAATGTCCGAGTGATTTTTGTCGATTTCACTGTCTCGATCGCTCTATAAATATTATTTAATTGATAATCAAACAATATAAATATTTAATCACGATTATATTAATCAATATGATAGAAAATAAACTTACAAGAACACTCTGTGTGTCATCGTGTGTATCACCACTCACTGAACTTTTTCCACTGCTTGTACCAATACCCAAATCACTCAAATCATTAGAATCCTCTTCATGATACATTGCCAAACTCATACTGAGTTTTCTGCCACGACTTCCACGTTCCTCCATCATCTCCGAGAATGTTTTACTTCGTCGTCTCTGCCTATCGTGCTCCTCCAATTCCAATTTCTTTACTTCAACCACTCGCTCAATTATGTGCTCCTGTCGCTTCCTACGGCTGCTCTTCCAATTATCCAAGTTCTAAGAAGTTGCAATAAGAATTGAGAAAAAAAAAGACAACAAAAGATACAAATATATATATATATATATATATATATATATATGTATATATGTGTGTGTGTGTGTGTGTGTATGTATGTTATTATTGTAGAACGAGAATTTTTGAAGAAATAAATGATGGAAGAATTGTAATATAACGGAATGATGAAGTAATTGATATTCGTTCGTCCATGAAAATACTCACCGATTGCCAGTCTTCTGGGTCATCGCGTACTTCTTGCTTGATTTTTTTTACTTCTTGGACTTTCTGCAGTTGCTCTTGGGCTGTACGGTAGAGAGAGCACGGACCCACTTTGACAAATTGCATTGGATTTGTTGCCTGCTTTGGTGGTGTTTTTAGAATTGTTTTTAATTTTGGCGGTTCATGGGTAATCTAAACATGCAATAATTAATATAATCATTTAATTATATCCAATAATTATACACCAATGATAAATATAAATTGGGATGAAATAACTGGATAAAATATATAGATTATTATTATTATTATTGTTATTATTTTATTTTCGCACTTACAGTTCTGTCGTTTCGCCGCTCAGCAGCGGCCGCCTGTGACGACGGCATCCTCCTCCTTTTGGATTTTCCTCCTCTTCACTGTAACTCAATATCTCGCAATGACGAGCCCATCCTACACTTTACCCCTGTAACACAAATAAAAATATTCACATAAGACATTTTCACAATTTAATTTAAATCCAGAGACACAACAAAAACAAAGAATAGGACAAAGATACAACGGATATTGATTCTAATATTGAATTCAATAGACGCACTCGTAAACGGCTTCTCATTTATATTATCTGTCCATACATTAAACGACATTCACACTTGATGTAATATTGTTTTTTTTCTGTTTGTCTTCAATTCAATAATTGATAATCAATTATATTTATGGCGCAATAATCATCCGACACAATATAATTTATATTGTAGCAATAATTGAGAGCGACATTTGAATCACAATTTAATATACATACATATATATATATTTATATAGGCATTTAGATAAATTACGACATAAAAATGTGGAGAAAAAAAAAATTGAATGTTACAATCATGCGTGAAGCCAAGTAAATATTATTTCAGTCTGCACTAGTCACTCTCAAACCCATAGGCAAAAAGTGTCAATTCTATTTTTGTATTTACCAACGCACACACACACACACACACTCACACACACATATATATATATATAATGAAGTCGCCTTTCCTCACTACGTCACACTTTCGTGCTCTAGGGAAAAGGTCTCTCAAGGCTAGGTGTCTGACATTTCACGGTGTGTAACAACCTTCGAGTTTAAAGCGTGTTGTGTGTGCCGTATACCAAAGAGAAAGAGAGAATTCCACTCAGTCACACACTCGCATCTATAGACGTGTGTCCTCTTGCAAAAGCTATCGCACACTGTATATATACATAAGAATTAATTTCCTCTTATTCCTTTTTTTTTTATTTCGTTTGCGAATGTTTTCTATAGCTCGTTATCATCGAGACACTGGCGATGCAACTGATTCTCCAACAGCCGCAATCCTCTTCTTATCATCTTGCAAACATATGGCACACACAACTTGGATTATTTATACATACGTATATTATTTTTCTTTAGCACGCGCTATCTTCAGTCTCGTATAAGCGCTTGGAAAACAAGCGTACTCTATCGTTTCAATACTTTGTTAAAAAAAAAATTGAATGAAATAAAGAGAGAAAATAAAAAAACAAATTGTACATCACGCAATGCACATAAATCCTCTCGTTTCATTTAAACATTCTTATGTATTAATTAGCGAAGCAGAAGAATGGGTTATTCAGGTATTTTTGTATTGTTCCTTTTTTGCTTCTTGAACCACAACCAGAGATATTTTTTTGCTGTTTTTCTTTTTATTTTTTATTCTATTTTTTCATCTCGCCAATGAGAGATTAAAAATCCCAAAAGAATTCTATTTAAAATAACAATTGTAAATTCCACTAACTCACAGTAATTATATATATTTATAAATAAGATTCAATTGATTCGTTGAACGTGGTAATATAATCATGACAATTATTATCAGCCGTGACGAGTAGGAAGGAGGTAATGCAATTTTTCTGGTTAAACAGTTGCAATGAACCCTGAAAATCGTGACGAATGAAAATGATGGAATTATTGCGCAATTGAAATTTATATATATTAATATCTCTTTCGCTTCATGTCTATATGTCTAAGAGAGAGTTTAATTCCATTATATTTCATGATGGAGAAAGAGATAGTATATGAAATGAGCGCAAAATTACAACAACCAGTGGATGTTGAAGAAAATATTCTTTAAATTTCTCACTGAGACGAGTTTGTTAATTGCTATTATTATATGTTGATTTCATGATATTCTGGGCGGCTCACTCGACCGGAACATTGCTTCCGTCCTCTTTGTAGAAATGGGCGCGACGCTCCCGCAATGGTTATATGCATAGTAGTGAACATAATGGAGTTGCTTCAAGCACTTGATGACATTGATGGCAATCCAACGCCGCAAAATTGCCTCATGGCAATAACCATCCTATTTATTTTCGTTGATAATCAAGTGGGATTCATTTGGACAATGATTCGCTCTATTTCGGTGTACTCCACATAAAAATATATCGTTGTTTATAAATTTATATAAACACATATACGTAAATGTATCTATATAGTCTGATATTATTCGGCCGTAACATCATGATCCATTTGTGAGAAATCAAGCGTGGAAATTTGTTGGCCGTTGGTGTGTTTGCGGCGTGTAAAACGGCAAGCGTCAAAGTGAGAGATCAGACAAGAATATAGATATATATATATATATATATCTATATATATGCATAATATAAACATGTGGTTGGGGCCAGGGGCTATACACAAGTAAATGAAGAAATGTGCATACATGCATCTCACTTTTTCCGCATCACTATACAATAAAATATTACAATTTGTCACAATATATATGTACATATATATTTTTTCGATGCAATAATTTTATTCTGCGCGTCAACATTTCGCGGAGAAATTTTATATATATACGAAAAATTTATGCAGTCCTGGTAGCCCATGACGAAAAGAAGACGTGAAAAAAAAAAAAAAAAAAACAAATTAATTTACAATTCATATTATATTGAATATAATATATTGCATCAAGTTCAGAAAAAATAAAGAGAAAGAAAACAAAAATAATAAAATATTTATTTGCGACACGCTCTATCTCACACAGCCATTACATTATAAAATATATAAACATAAAGAAAATGATTATTCTGCAAAATCAAATATTGTAATGTAACAAAAACATGAGAAAAAGAAAAAAAAAAAACTAAAAATAATAACAAGACAATAACAAATGACATTAAATACAGATAATGTAGTAGAAATACTTTACGATCAATTTTATATATACACATTGGAACTGTGTGCAAATATTTTTTCTGGAGCTCGCTCGTTAATTATAATTTATATAAATATATATATATATATATATTTATATATACATTAATGTAGAGAGTTGTGAAAATGGAATCAAATAGTGAAAATATCACGTGATATTATTGCCACACGGTCCTTCCAGTTGTTTGCACAGTAAAAATTTTCCACTCTCCAGGTTTGACATTAGCGTTATAAATATAAAACTACACATACACACACACACACACACACACACACTTAAATGCATGCATGCATACACATTCGCTATATTGCCATCAGTCGTTCTCGATCGCAATGCCAACCAATACAAGTCATAAGCGGAGATCTGGTTGGTGTTTTTCACGGCAATGGGCCGGGTCATTGCAACTGTACATTTGTCGATGTGCAGAAAAGACGATTGACGATGACGTTATGTGTGCATCACGCGAGGTTGCACGTTTGATTGCAATGGTCGTATATATTACCAGTAAATGCGCTAAACTAAAAGGCCTCTTGCGCTCGGACAAACTTAATATCTTCAGTGTAAATCATAGCTGCTGATAGACGCGCCAATTGACCGGGACGATCGAATAAGTATCCGATCCATGGATGCTACAACATATATGTCTTTATAAATATATATATATATATATATATGTTTGTGTGTGTATGGGTTTGCGAGAGAGGCGTCGTCTTCCGTGTTCTATCCTCTCTCTATCACCCTTCCGTTCTTTTCAGTTTCGATGATTACACCCTTTCCTCTGAGGATCTGAAATCTCTACAGTATATAATTCTCTCTTTATGAGCACTCTATAATCGATTCTCACTAAATCCACGTCAATGTATATATATATATATATATATATATATATATTATTGCTTTACGTTTATTTTCTCTCATTTTTCGTTGCATTTCATATATTTCATTTACAAAGAAGAAGAAGAAAAAAAATGTAATAAATTTCATATGCAATCAAATCGGGTGTTGGCTTCTTCTTTGATAGTTATATGTACATTGGCTATACTGAGAATGTCGTTGGTTGTATTCTGTAACAGTACATACAGTATAAATGTAACCCGCCGCCACACGTCGCATATTTGCCGCGTGCGAGAAGTAGTCTCTTTAACGGTAGGACGATTTATCGCGTGCATTTGCTCGTCAGTCTCTCGTCATTGTTGTTGTCATCATCATCATTATTATCATTATCATGAGAGAGGGAGCGTTTTTTTTTCTTATTTCGTTCACTTACTACTATATAGACTCCGCGGACAACGTAACTTTCTGGTACGTGTATATATATATATAATGGTTTCGTGTGGCTTGGACTGATCAGTCAGCGCACGATTATACTCTACGCATGGAATTCGTTCCAGAGATTCCTTACTATCGACAACAGAAAAAAGCCATTTTTTCCCCCATCCATTCCGCAAGAATTGTCCGAGATGTTGGATGATTTAAAAAAAAAAAAATGTTTTTTTCATTTACTCATTATTTTTTATTTTTCTTCAGTATTATTATCAATATTATTAATATTATTATTATTTTTTTTGCAATAGGTATTTCGTGAGTTAAAATTCAATTGAGCTGTATTGAAACGTGTGTAATAATAATTTGAACTTTGAGTTCTTTACTATATTCAACGGTCGAAAATTCGCCTCTTCGATTGGGATCTTCACGAGTATATATATATATATATA
>CAJUYH010001444.1:36187-49051 GCA_910591685.1 Galerucella tenella | reverse complement strand
TATATATATATATATATACTTGTGAAATGTATATGTGTATGCTTGGCTTATTTTATCTTGCCTCATCTTGTTCGCGATGCTATGAGGGTTCGAGTATATTATATGCCTGGAGGTTAGGTCTTTATATGTTTTATTCTTTTATTGTGTTTCGGGCGCGCGCGAAAGAACCAACCGCTCTATAGTGAAAGCCGCAGGGACTCGTAAAATCTTATGCGCAAGACATAACAGACATATACATATCCATACAGAAACGTCATGTGTATTGCGCTTGCAACGAAGAAATAATAAACGTCCTGTGTGGGTTTAAACAATTGAAAAAGAAATGAGTAACAAAGGGGAAAAAAAAAATTGAAATATTGAAATATTACAGCTATTTGTCACTGATTGATATATACCTGGTATATATTTATATATCGATATATCATGATGTTATTGTCACCCATTGTCAGCTATATAATAATTTTTTTAGCCTCTTAATGTAACTTAACTGCTGTGATGTCACTGACGCCAATTTTATTTTCATTCAATTGCTATTTATTTTCATTTATTTTACCATCATATATATATATATATATTTTTATAGTTTCACATCAATATTATTTTGGATCGTCAAAATGTCAAATTCACTTCAGTCATTTTACGATCGCGACATCAGTTTATCGTTATTCACTCAGTTTATATTTTTTTATTTCCTCCCTCTACACTCAACGTTCTCTTAAAAACCTCTAAAAATATCTTTTTCGATACCATAAAACAAATTATTTTATTTACATCTCGTGGTGTTTATTATCCACTCTGTACAATATTTTACACGAAACAAAAGTGAAAATGTATATAATGATGGAGAAAAAAAAAAAAGGAGAGAAGAAAAATATGAAAATAAATATTCCAAGACAAATATACTACATTACAACAAAAAGACAAATTAATAAATAATATAAAAAAATACAAGAGACACGAGAAACAAAGTAAACGTAAATATATATATATATATATGAGTGTGTGTGTGTGTGTGTGTGTGAGGGAGAGAGACTGAACAACGTTTGTGGCAGCCACGAACGCGTGGCTTTCAGAAGCTGGGTAAAGCGTAAATACATAAACGTTTATGTATTTCCACGCGAATAGTCTCTTCTCTCGTGGCATTGAATTCCATGTGGTTGCGAAGCTGCATTTAAATGTGTATGCGTGTGTGTATATATGAATATATATATATATATATATACCTATACTAAGTTGGGTGATGTCGCGTAATACAGCACCAACTCAAACAACACTGTACCAATGAAAGAGCAAACGAGAGAGAAATATAAACGCGTGGATGTGCTGAGCGTGCGCGCACGAGGCGTATTTGCTCCGAGTACGAGGAGAAGCGGTGGCTAGGTCACGGTCGGGGCGATGCCCTCTACTCTCCGTAAAGAGAGACTCTTCTCTTGGTCGTTCGCATCTATTCCCCCACTGCCACCACCACCACCACCATTATCATCATCATCATCATCATCATCATCATCATCATCATCATCATCATTATCATCATCGCCACCATTTTTGTCTTCTTTGTCGTTTTCCTCAACTTCTTTACAGCGTCACGGGGTCCTCCATTTTACACACACATGCATCTGAAGTTCCCTTCATGTCTATGTACATAATCCCTTCGGATGACGCGGTAAACAACTCACTATATTTATATATAAAACTGGAGACGTAGAGTGTGTATATTCCGTACAAGGATCCACGATTCCTAATACCAGCGCTGAATTTTTTTTCGTCTTTTTATATATTTTTTTTTTTACTTTTTCACAATCATTTTTGACGTAAAGTTCCAACACTATTACAATCATCTATATATCAAGACGAGAGAGGAAAAAGAAGAATTGTAAATATCGATGATTTAAAAAAATTTAATATATATCGATGTTGATAACTTTTTGATGTGCTTAATTGATTTCAAACGGCTCAAGTTTGTCGCAAGCTGTATATAAACATGGGTGATATCTCTTCCACGCTCCTTTCTTTTTCTTATCTTCATGATGATCGCGTCGCAATCTCATCACCAACGGGAAAACTCGATTGTATACAATTGCAACGATCGGCATGTCGTAAAGCATACGATATATAAGATAGTGTATGTGTATGTGTTATAAAGCTGAAGCAGATTCGACAGACGGCGCTCAACGATAACGATTCAGATCGTAAATGATATTTGTGAAATAAATATATGTATGGAGATATGTGTCTGAGTGAGGAACGAATCAGGATCATCAAGAATATATATATATATATATATATATATATATATATATGACTGTTGGATATTGGGTCATTTCCGGATGTCTGAATATTCAGCCAAGCGCCCACACACAAAACATTTATAACACGATCCAGTTATTAATGTTCATGCGAATTTATATCATATTTATTTCAATATAAAATGTTCTCCTACTGCAATATGAAATTGTGCATTTCGATAACTCGCCACTGATTACAAACATCAAATGTATCATCACACATTGGCACATGAGAATTTTAACTCTCTCTGCTCTTTCACTTCCTCTATTTCTTATCACGTGTCTTTAAAGGTATGTCCCGCACACTGGATACGACTCTCAATGCGATTATCTTCATCTTGGCTAATAAATATTGTCTGTAGATTGGTTCGATGGCTTGGCGTAAAATTGCACTTGGTCATGCTACGAATATATATATATATATTTATTTCTCTATTTTATAATTGATCATCATAAAAATTTTTCATTTATATATATATATTAAATATATTGAATGTACCTTATATTTAACATTGCTGTAGGTGGTGGATAAAAATATTGAATACTTGGATAAATGTGTTGTTTATATGTTTCATATTAAATACCAAGCGAGGTAACAAATATTATCTTATATAAATATATTTCTGCCTGTCTACTATAAATGTATTATTATATATAATAGCGTATAAGGCTTTAAAACACGATATCGCTTGTGAATGTATATCTCAGCAATAAACGCATATTATATATGTATGCAATTTTTAATATACACATATACGTGTGTATGTGCACATGAATGGGATATATAGAGGACCCCGCGCGTTTTAATCGAGGCGGCCTCGCGTCTCACCGCAAGTCGTATGCGAATATTAATTATTTGTAAAGGGGGGCCCGTGGCGAAACACGAGGTCGTACATCGCGTTCCTGCATCTTCTATATATGTATATTGTATGTGTATATATATATATATATATACGTGTTGGCCATCTTTGAGACTGGACTTTGAGATTATGTAATGACACGGTGGGTCGAAGGTCTTACAGCGCAAGCGACGCGTTTTTGCATATGTACATATGTATGTGTGTTTTTCATTTTACTTTTCCCAACTGCACTGAGAAAATGTGTATTTTTATTTTTTTTTGTTTTTTACTCTTTCTCTCTTTCTCATTTCACCTTTCTGGATGGCAAATTTTTCTCCATCTCACCCCATGATTCACTCACATATAAATAGCAAATTTCTATACAGATATACCTTTCGTTGCGTGTAACGCAATGCTGTCTCCCGCGGTGAAATGAGAGACAAATATCATTAGAAAGGTTGACTAGACGTCTAGACGCGATGTATCAAATAGCAATAAATCGTAATGTCCATTTTGTGCGTAGATTTAAATGCATGAATCATATTGCATTACAATTTTGTATTATTACATAGGTATATTTCTATACACAACTAATAATACTATTGTTTTTTTTACATTAGCAAATTGTGAAAATGAATTATTTTCATCCAATTATTTTTCATTTATATATTGGAGTGTTATTTATGTATAATTCTGTTGCGATTAATTAATCCAAGCGGTTCTTTCGTTCAATAAAAGCAAACGAGGCAGTGGAGGATGAGGAGGAAGAGAGAAAGAGTGAAAAAAGAAGAAAAAAAAATATCAAGCGCATCCTGCAGTACTTGGATATATTTACTCAACTGCATCTACAGCACTCCCTTAATCAGTTCTCGCTCTCTCACTCTCTCTCTTCCCTCTTTTGCTCGACACTCGTGTGCCTGAATTGAGCCGATTAACCCAGATACAGGAGAACAGATAGACAAGATAGAATGAGAGACAGAGAAAGAGAGGGACTTTTATATGTGAGTAATCTCCTTAACCTACGAGGTCACACCGTTAATACCTACACTCCAAGATATCTCGACACACACTTTATAATTGCGTATTCTCAACCAACACACATATACATTCACATATATATATATATATATATATATATATTAAAAACTTTTGCCTTCCTCTCGTTGCACATATACACAAGACATTAAAACCCCACATAAGTATTTTATGAGTGAAACAAAACGATTGCTCGTTAAATTATTCCTCATATGTTCGTGTCGTCGTAGTTGTCTTAGTCGCTGTGTAAAACCATCAAATCCACAGCGAAATTGTACTGAGCGAGTGAACAAATACGTTCATGCAATTCGTCAAGCAAATGCCGTGTTGAATTTTTAAAATAAAATAACGATCCTGAAATTCCGGAACATTTTACAATCATATATTTATATATATATACATAAATGTAAGAATGTCCTCAGGCTAAAGTAGAAAAATGAAATTATTCCCTTGTACTTTGGTATATATTTATATGTGGTGTGTGTCATTAGTATATATGTATACATATACATCACGTCACAATCTGTGTTTTTGATGCCAGATCAGGGAGAGACGTTGTAACATGGCCTTTGACGCGTGCGTTCGCCACATGGCGCCCGGGTCATATTTCCTTTCTATCACACTCGCACAGAGACCCTGGACCTTGAACACGTGCTCCTGATATTCGTCTCATTCTTTTTTTTCTTCGTCGTCTTATTCTTGGTAAAATGCGTGGCGTCGGTGGTGGTCGAACGTGCGATGCTGCCAACATTGATTATTTATCCTCGACTAATCCATGAAAATCCAAAGAGTAAAGTTGAGTTATATAGGTATAAATATATATGGCATATTCACCGATGTACATTCAACAAATATTCTCATCTGTCGCGCACAGAGATGAAACAGAGTAAAATTATTTCTCCGTATGCTCAACTAAACCTTGAGCTCAATCACACGTGACGTTTGGACATAAACACAACGGGAAGTTGTGTTTTTTTTTTCCTTTTTATTTTATTTATTTATTTTTTCATATGTTTTTATATTGATACAATTTTTTTTTTATTTCATTATGTCCACCATTGGATAAATATAATGTCCAATATTGTCGGATCACTGGCGTCACTGCCAACAGTTTTCTGTATACCAACCGCTCGATTGGGTTATCGTCTCTTTCTCTCATCATGAATGCCGAGAATGAGACGGCGCTGCTCTGGTTCTAATGCTTGGGCACATACCGCATTCAATTATATTTATAAACTCACACGAGCAAACTGGCAATGTGCCTATCGCTCTCTTTCATTCATGCATTCCTAAATGTGTGGCCATCCATTCTCCATTTGTGTATATACCTACAGCAATAATTATAAGAGGCATATTAATAAGATGCATTCCAAAATAAAATATATGTATTAAAATTTTGAAGGAATTTTGTCATTTTTTTTTTTTTACCGTTTTAATGTAGGTATTGGAATGTTAATGAATGAGTTGGTGATAATTTGTGATTGCTTCTATCATACGCTCGTTTTATATAGATATTTCTTCTCTGTAAAAATATAAATTTCATATTTTTTCAATGGATTTGATGTCCAATTCAAAATCCTGTCATCTTATTTATGCTGACGCTTTAGTTAATAATAGGATACCATACTATAAGTTACATTCCAGAGCTCTTCGTAACATATAGATATAGAAATTAAGATTGAATGCGATAAGTAGCGAGAGAGTGGAGAATAATCGAGATCTTGATATTACTTCCGGTAGATACTATCGAACGCGCGTGCGATGCCGCGGGAACTGGACCGTGAATGAGATTTGTATGTGTACAGTTTATATATCGATACATATATAGATATATATGCGTGTGCGTGTGTGTGTGTGTGTGTGCATGCAAACTCCTCAGATGATGTGAAATGAGTGAATCGTATCGCATTACAGAATACTCGATTATGATAATTTTACATATTTATTTTGATTACCACGTGTGTATGTATGCGTGTGCATTGGATTTTATTGAAATCAACTCGTGTATTATTTGTCGAAATTAAAATTAATTTTACTTTATTGAATTCAATTAAATTTTTGTCTTACAGTTACAGAGTTCAATGATGAATGTGCAATTTGTCATGAACTATTGAACTACACACACACACTCTCACACACATATATATACCAATACTTTGGCCTTGTTTCATTCAATTAAATTTCTCTTCGGATTCTTTATCGCTTTTATAGTCGAGCATTTATGTAGATACATAATACTATTATCAATATCGTTGCATCAATTTATTTAGTGTAAATTAAGAAAATTTTTTTTCATCAATGGTAGCTGAATTGTACCGATGTTTATCATTCACGTGATAATTTAATATACACATGTATATAAATATATACATACATTTATTTATAAAGCTAAAGCAATACTAAACCTGTTCGTCAGAATTATCACTAGAAATATATAAGAGTTGTCGCAATAGATTTAATTATATCTCTCACAATTAATCTGGCCCCGGTGAAATATAGTAATATCTGAGTGAGGATTGAAATGAAAGGACGCAAAAAAATAAACAAAATGAAAATGAAAGAGCAAATGTAACGAAATAAAAATAACATCCAACAAAATGATATATAATATAATGTGAAGAAAATGTGAATGGATATTTCCACTGTAACAACTGTTTAGCAGAAGTGAATAAAAAAAAAATAAATAAATAAATAAATAGATAAAAAGCAAAAGTAACGATCATCAGATCATTTATTTTTATCATGGGAGTGAAGGAATGTAATGAAATGACGACAACACTATGTATTATATATTAAATTATATGTATAGATATATATAATATTATATGATGATGTGGATCGTGGAGCTTATCTGTCGCAAAAGAGTTTCCTCAAGGATAACGGAGCTAAGAGTAGCATACATAGAGAAGAAAAAGACAGAGTTCTTTCTTGAACGAGAAATGAGACACCACTTATGACACCGCGCGCGGTCTGTAGTTATAGACACACATCACTCGCTTTATCTTTTCCTTCACACTCTACGCAGTTTGTCAGTATATTTACTCTCAAAGATCTTAACAGATACATATACATATTTATGTATATCCACGCGGTTATATGTGATGCAATTGAAGTGGCAGGTGCGGCTTTAATACTTTCTATTTATCTATATATATATATATATATATATATATTCTTTTTTTTATCATTTGTATTTTTTATTCCTTCATATATTCCTCGTATTCCTCTTCTAAGCTTTGCTAACAGTATAGGATACGTGGCCATACGTATATATATATATATATCTGTCTATTTCACATCCATAACGGATTTATTATCACAGTTTAGTACGGGAAATGTATCAGGTGAGAGGGAAAGACGGACACGCGGTAGTGAGTCGGAATTTATTACAATTGCCGGGGCGTTTTCATGTACAGACAAACGCCATAGTGGATATAACTCCAGGTAAATTTGCATCGATATGGCCACGTACACACTGCGCCTCTACATCTGTACTAGTTGGACACGCTTATACGATCGCGTTGCTTGTTCCTTGAGATTTTAACATCATGTCGGAATGAATTTGCGCGCGCGACCGCACGACGACCGGAAGAGCCGATCACGTTGTCTGTGTCTATGGCGCCCCATGAATATGAAATTTGCAACACCCAACTCACTTGTATTGGACTTGTACAATACAATGAAAAATGTATTATCAATGTTACACTTGTATTTCATTGTTTATCTTAATATATTTTATTATTAAACATTTTGATTGGTAAAGGAACTGATATGACATGGGGCCCTTCTTCTGTTTTATGAATATAATGACTACATATTTTCACTTTTTGACGCAATTTTTTTTTTTTCTGTACATTTTGAGTAACCATCTAGGTATGCACAACTATGAGACTTTATAGGTTATCGTTACCATATGAATTTTTAATTTAGAAAATGTCGAAACATACACACTCTTTTATTTGAAATAGCTGGTGTGGAATATGGGGGCCCCCCCCGCGAAATAACAAAATGAACACTATGAAAAAAATAAAGAATATTTTTCCCTCTCTCATTGTCAACGATAAGTTCTATGTCTCGCTCATGCAATCTCTTCCTTACATTTCTGTAATTTTTTGACACTGAAAAAATATTGAAAATATACGCCGTGATCTTACTATGGGCCTTGGTCCACATTTCCAACATCATATATATTACTTTAAAATATAAATAAAATTTTTGTAACCGTAAAATAATAACAAATACCGTGTACCATGTAATCACTGACCTAATAACTTACATTTACAATCAATGTAATTAAGAGATATATTGCTAAACTCGTAATATCATGTGAGTAACTATTTACAGTGACGATATCGAAAGAACGAAAAATATATTTTTAAATTTATTTGAAAAAAAATAATATCTTAGCTACTGGCAATAATCAGGCGCCAGATTAGACAACAGTTGAGTACCTGAGTCACGGATGGCAGTATTACTTTTAGCTATTGCTGGGGGCCCATATTCGGACTACGTCCTCTCATATTTATTTATTTTTTTATTAATCATAATTTGGCAATGGTTATATAAAAGTTGAATTGATGTTCTTTGCTATTATTTCATTCAATTAATTTGATGTTGATGATGTTGAAAAGAATGAAAAAATGAAATATGTCTAAACACATAATAACACGTCGGTCCTATTCTCTCACTGATGAACAATTACCGGTAGTCTCTCGGCATTATTTCGTCTTCACTTGTATTTTTCACGCCATTGTTGGTGAGGAACAAGCATGAATGCATATATATATATATATATATATATGCGTGTATATAGATGTACAATTGTGTTATAGTACAGAGAGGGACTCTCTTAAGTGTCATACCGCGCGCGAAACGAAGAAAAATGAAAACAAAGAGATGAGAAGACAATTGCGGTGGTTGCGCATTTCAAAGGAGTCAGAAGCACAAATTAAGAATTTATAACAAAAACAAAATATATATATATATATATATTTATACACATATAATAATAAAATAAATATGATATAAAAGAAAATAAAGACGGTTAGTCTTTGCAAAGTCGTCAGTTTTCACGAAAAAACGTGAATATACACACATACACCATGTCTATATACGTGTTGCGTAATAAGTCGCATTAATTTTTACAAAGCCTGTTTATACAAGTCTTCACGTGAATGTTGATGCCACACTCGTATATAACGTCACACTTGCTCCACCGTATATTACAAAAGTCCGTTGAATAAGGTTCCATGAATTTACCTGGTTGATAATTGGGTAATATAACACTCACACACGCACCTGTTTATAAAAGATTGCGTCAATTATTGAGCCAACAGTGCGCGAGTTCATGAATGGATTGCAATGTAAATCTATTTTACATACCATCTTGATACTGCTTAAAAACCAGAGAAAGAAAAAAAAAACGGAAATATAATGAAGTATAATAAAATAAAATAATATAAAATAAAATAATGAACAAAAGTCTGCCAAGCCCATGTACATACGCTTTCCTATTACGCAAACTATATATTTTACCATGTTATTTCAGGCAATTTTTTTCTTTGCAACTCATTCACGTTATACTGTGTGAAGTATAAATGCCAGAGAATGACTTGGCATAGAAAAAAAGAGAAAAACAAAAAGAAATAACGCGAGAAATAAACAGTGAAAAAAAAATAATAATAATAGCAATAAAATAGAAAGAAAAGAGCAGAAAGAAATGAAAATATTTTCCTCTTCTTCATTCACGTATACAGTTGATTTATATCAGCAACACAATCGCATTTGGAGTACTCACCTGAAACAGAAAGAGAAGGGAGTTGCTCATTTATATTGATGTAATCAAATTGCATGAATAAGTGATATATAAAATGAAACCAACCAACAAACAAAACAAATAAACAAATAAGCCAATGAATACAACAATAAAATAATAAGAAAAGAAACAAAAAAAAAGCATCGTGAATTGAATTGTATTCAAGGGCGTCTATATCAACATATATATATATATATATATAATTGTACATAATAATAATAACGATATATTTGATTTACAAGTGAATGTTGAATATAAATAGTGTCTCGTAAAATGCACCGCGATGAAATCGATAAATTCGTTAAACGGACATTAAGCGGCCGTTAATTGTAGACGTTTTAATGTGCGACCAAGTGTTTGAGGACAACGCACTAAGTATTATAGATAAAGGTGGAATGATATAGAGTTGAATAGTGAGCTCGCCACTACGGTTTTACACTGTCAACACTTGAAATCACCATGAGATTTATATTGCCAATCTCTCAGTACAATATTTTATGCACTTTATTGTTGTAGCTTTCCTTGTTCCTTAACAAATATATAATAAAAATCTGATGGCTTCGTTTGTATAAATATACATATATATATATATACACACGTTGGTAAGGAGAAGGAAGTGCAGATTGAAGAGGTTCGTCGACCGCGTTTATATGCCTTGTACAAGTAACCTTCGCGGCTTCTTGGCGAGCCAACCGGGAGCCACACTTACGCGTTAATGCCGTAACGACGGGATGCCTTCCTCGCATTTTACCTCTCTTCTGTATATACACTCACTCACACATTCATATACTCGCAAGCATCACACTTGTCTTTATTTCATCCATCGATCACTTTTGTGCGTTTATATGGCTGTCAAAAAAACAAAAAAAAAAATGAATAAATAAATAAATAAAAATAACAATGATCCCAATAATAAATTAGACGATAGAAATAAGAGAAATAGGTACAAAAACAAAATTAAAAAAAATGTATCACACAATTAATATTTATACTCTTCATTTTAATAATGCTACTTTATGTATTTATTCACGTAAATTATTGAGAAGTAATATGACAGCAACAATGAGAATAATTGTCTTAATAATACTTTGAAATATATATAGAACAAAAAGATTTGCAGTTGAAAGCAATTTGATTGTGGATGTATATAGTGTATATTCTTTTTCCTGGGTGAAAGGACCGGAAGGTAACGGTGGACTTTACTTTTTCATTTATATATATATATATATATATATATAAATTTTTTTTTCCACTCCCATAGTGATCCTGACCCGTGTTGTGAGCACTACCACATGAGAATATGCCACTGTCTGTATTATATATCTAAAGAGTACACATACAAAGTGTATATTTGTACGTGCCTGTCCCTTATACCTTTTTTTTTTTCACCGGAAATTTTGAATGGGTTCGGAAGTCAGTGAATTGCTTTTAACAAAATAATTGGACCGATAATATTTAATTTAAAAAATTTTCAACACTCAGCAGTAACAATTATGATAAATATTCCATTTTTTTTTTTTTTCTGTGGGAAAGAATAAAATTGACTGGATACATATATAGCAATGTAAAATAAATCTTAGTTATATATATATATATATATGATACTGCGGACGAGTGGGCGTAGCGGTGGGATAAATAACCCCGAGTAAAGCGATTGGAAGGAAGGAGAAAAATATAAAAAGTAAAAATTCTTTGAAAGTGTTTGGAAGACCGCAGGAATCCTGAGCCACCTGACGATTTGCGCATATATATATATATATATATTTGTTCATCTTCTATATATGTATGTAGAGAGGAAGAAGAAGGCGTTGAGAACCGAAAGCGAGATGAATCGAGTGCACTCTCGGCCTCGCTCAGGGATTGGCATGCAAAAGCCGCCGCGGCCGCCGCCACCGCCGCCGCGTAACTTTGAAAACGGGAACGAGAATATAGAATGCGATGATCGCCTCAAGCTCCAAAGGCACATGTAAGGCATCATCGTGTGGCTATATTACGTGAATCCCGCCAAGTTCTTCGCGACTCTGCAATCATCCACAAATAATATTGCGCAATAGAAAATCGATTCAACCATTCGTGGAAATATATATATATATATATTAAGACTTTCATACGAAGGTCAAGAAGCAGCGAAGAAGAAGAAAAAAATTAATAAAACTAAAAATTCAATTTGCCCATTATTGGATGCATCAACACTCGATCTCATCAATATAAATATATATATATAGATGAAATACAATCGCGTAATATCTTATGAGTTCGCCCAACTCAATACACACAATACCAAAGGATTCATCAAGGGCAAATGTGCTTAATATTATCCATCGATAATATTGCAGCGTGAATGCAGCCGGAAGCTCTGTATAACATCAGAGATATATCGAGTCTCGCTTTATTACGCATGCCAACACACACACACACACACGCACATCAGCGTTGATTATTTTTCTCTACGTAAGGAATTTTTTTCTTTTCATTTCTGAACGTGCATCGAATCGTTTTCTCGGTTGGCTGTACCAGTATATATATATGTATATGCTGGTGAACCACCTCGCTACTCATTTATACCTGCAAGGCAGTCTAATAGCAGGTTCTCCACTGAAATATCCGCGTATATACATACACAATATATTATCTTTATATGTATAATTCGTTAAGGGAGTGATATTATTCTAAATATATTCGATTCTATATATTTAATATACATATAATATGTCCACGTACATATTTCGCTTAATTTCATCGCTGTCGTTTTCATCATGCGATACATCACTAACCCATTTAATCATCGACCATAATTTTCAGTAGCCCAAACATGTTCTGATCCAAACACTTTGATAAATTAACAAGCCGCTTTATATATATATATATATATATATATATATATATATAT
>CAJUYH010001444.1:9239-36087 GCA_910591685.1 Galerucella tenella | reverse complement strand
TAAAAAAAAAAAAAGAAAGAATGAAAAAAAAAGCAAAAACGAATATGAATAAATAAATTATGAAAATAGATATAGAATAAATGAAATAAGAAACGATATATACATTTATACATATATATTCGAAGAAGCAAAATAAATGAATAAATATATAAATAAATAAACGAACAAAAATATAAAAATAAAGGCATAGAGTTGACTGTGTGGCTTAGTGCGCGTTATGCATGTACGACTTTATGATTTATCGTCGTCCTCGTGGTGTGCGACGGCAGAAATTCCACGAGCAATTTTTCTCTATCGGATCGTGAGCCACGCGAGCAAAGAGATAGGGCTTATAGATCTAGAGAGACGTAGGTATATGTATATGAAATAAAAGAAAGGGAATAAAATAAAAATTGCTCAAGGCATTCAAATGATTCTCTCCTTTTCTCCTCTATCATCCTCTCCTCCTTCACTCGACATTTTATTTTTGAATTTTGCATCACGACACCTGCAATTGAGTGTGAAGAAAAAAAAAATATATATACATATAGTTAATGTAAATATGTAAATGAATTGTGAATTATTTAATTTGAAATTGGATGGTGTATTTCATCGTGTGATATCGTGTGTTCGCAGGAAGAATTGTGGCCCGAAGGGATTAAAAAAAGAGTTTCTTTGTGGCAGCGTCGACCTTCCAAGGCCACGCGGGGCCGGACCAGTCGTCGGATGAATCACGGATTCGTCGTGAGTGCTGTGCACGAAACGCGTTCTCTCATCTGCTCTTTCGCCTCCTTTTATATATACATATACATATATTTTTTTTTTTTATTACTTTTCTCTTCTTCTACTTGGTCATGTTTTTTCTTTCACTGATCGTTACTTTCAAATATTGCATTCTACTCGCGAGGGTAAAGCCCTCTGTTTTGTTTATTGCATGCACGATACGATAAACAAAACAGCAAAATTGAAATGGAAAAGAGAATATAAAAAAAAAAGGTCGGAATATCGTTGGAAAAATATAAAAGAAACGTGAGATATACTGAAATCATATTTCTAGAATATTTTTCACGGCGGAATTTCCAGATAATAATAATTCGTATGGAAATGTAACAAGTTTCACGGCCACCGTTTCCTTCTCACCGACTGCCTCACCTCTTTGCACCCAACGCTCAAAAGTCCAACAAAATGAAACAAAATAATAAAAATAGAAAAAAAAACAGCAAAACTTGAAGAATGCAAGCAACCCTCAAACTTTCGTGGAGGCTTGAGGTACTCGACCACACGGTTCCACTTATTTATTTTATTTTTTTATTTCTCTTCATTCCACCGTTTTTGTTTTTTTTTTCTTTTTCGTATTTTGTTCAACAACGGCCTTCGAGTTGGCCGAAGGTCGGTCCCTCCTCGGCATCTTTCATTCCATATGTACCTCTCCTCCTCTCTTCCTTCTTCGTTCTCTCACATCCTTAAAGGAACACTCTTTCAAAGCCCATACCCCCTCCACACACACACAAATAAAGGATTTTGAACCATATGGTGTACAGTAGAATTATTTTTTCTCTCTTCATCGCACTCTCCCTCTCTTGTTCCGTCTCACTTCATCATGTGTGTCGATATATTCTCGCTATTCCACACGACCTTTAACTCTGCGAACCTGAAGGCCGAGTCCCTCCCTCGACCTTTTTCGCAAATCGCTATGCGTGATCTTTAATCGTGCATCACGAGAGAGAGAGATAGAGAGAGAGTGGTGAATATACGATAAAGATCCTTTTCGTATATCCATACATACATACATATGTACAATTTATACAGCAATAAAAATTAGAATTAAACGATTGGAATTTGTTTGGAATTTTCCCCTTCATTTTAATGCTCAATGCAACGATAATAATAATTAATAATAAAAAAAAAATGAATAATAATAAAAAGGCGAGGCCATGAGGAAAACGAATATTGTTTATATTATTGCGTAGAGTATGGTGGCAATTATTGCTTCCCGTTCGACGCCAAGTGGCGCTTCGAAGGACACTTGTAGATATATACATTTAATTCTCGATCAATTCTCTCAAGTTGATGGAGTCGCGCGAGTTACTAGTTTACGCAAAAAAAAATAAAATAAAATAATAATAATAAATAAATAAAACGACATCACTTATATCTGTATTTGTTTCACTCGCACTCGATGCATCTGTATTATTTGTGTTGCAAAAGCGTCACAGAGGAACTGTGATATCGTGGGAAAAGACTGGGATGGAGCAACAAGAACATCGATAATCGAGCGACATTGTCGGGATTTCTGCATTCCGATTAGGTATTATGAAGTCTGTACGCAGGTGATGTCATGAGAATAAATCTCTCTTACTATTTGTTGCGCGCAGTCATCAGTATAACAATAAAAAAGTAATAATGAATATACACTCACGTAAATATTATATATATATATATATATATACACTTGAATATTTATTTTGCTATCGACCAATCGACAAATATACATTGCACAATGCACAAGTATAAATATATGCAGGCAAAAAAATTATATATATATTTCCACAATAAAAATTGATTGCATCTGTGTTACATGTTTCAACAGCCATTTTGCAAAAACGATGCCAAAAGTTTTCATGTCGAGGTCATCGCATAAAGAAAAGTAAAAAAAAAAACTCAAACAAATAAATAAGAAACAGACACAGGTTGCTGTAACACATCAATTGTCACTCAATTGACTCACCTATTTATAAATACATACGTCGAACAAATAGCATTATCTTTCAGGCCATTTCAAGTATAAATTTAATACTAAATAAAATGATGACGCATGTTCGTTATTAAAATCACTGAATCATGCCACTTTGATGAACTTGTCATTATTATTTACATATACGTACACATAACCAACCCTATCACTCAGATTTTTTTTTTTTTCAAAATAATAACATATATGATTACAAAGATTGATTGAAATGATATATTTTACTTATATGTCTCAGCAGAATACCGTGCAATCTTTGTCCCGGTTTATTGCAAACTCACCTCTCTCTCTCCCTCTCCGCCCAGTACACAACTTACATACACAATACAACAACAATAACAACCATCATGAGCATATGGCGTAGCCGCAACCAACATACAACACACAACATTGAAAAATATATAGTTGCTCGGGTATTGGGCCAGTTTCTTTCGCATAAGAACGGGACGTTGGGGAGAAAAGTGGTTTCCACAAACAGCCATTCTTAGAAAAGCGCGAGCACAACTAACTCTTGAATTCACCTTTTTATTTTTTTTTTATTCCACTCTCGTCAGTTAAAAACCGTTAGAATTATTACGGGGAACATCAACAATCAAGCACACTCGTTCCCCTCGTTGACGTTTTCTAGACTGTGTCTTTTAAAAACCCGTTGCATCGTTTCATTTATTCTGTACTTCAATCATCATCAAATACCAACAAATATTTTTACATTGCAATTTCTTTTGTGCAATCCATGCACATTAATGTGCTCTGTGAGTAATAAACAAGCAAAAACATAATGCAAAAAAACAATCAAACGGCCATTGACATTGTTTATATATCTTATATATATATATATGTATAAAAGAAATACAGAGAAGTATATATACATACAACAAAGTATATTTTAAAGATATATATGACGCGATGAAGTCAGTGAAAGTTGCCGCGCGCTGTACACAGAAACGAGAGAGGCATGACCAAGCAAACGATGGGTATGGTCGTGCACACTATATACTATTACTATATATATATTTATGGGTAGTATACACTTCAACCTTACCCTCCTACACTAACCTGCCCTGATTCCATCCATATTGTTGCATCACAGTGCCAAAGACCCACCGGCCAAATAAAATATATATATATATCTCTTGCGCGCGCGCACTTCGCTTTCACGACCGACGTCAAACGCGCCATGCCAATTTCTCAACTGAAGTGTTTAAATGTATTTATTTTATTCGATTTTATTCATTTACTTTTGTTTTTTTACCTGTTTCGACAACATTCCACCATTCTATACATATATCTATATATATATACACCTTTATAATCGATATAAAGCTTGTATACAACCTATGATTTCACTGAATTATTCCATTTTCTTTTATTCTTAATTCATATATATATATATATTTGTTGAAGTGATCGAGATGCGATAATTGCGCGTATACGTAGATTAACTGGCGTGAATTACGTAAGGGGCGTCTGCTAAATGTAAATTCGAAGCCACCGGTAATATCACGGCTGCTGCACCCTCTCTTCTGTTTCTCTCTTTCTCTCTATCACTCTAACACACTCTCTCCCACCCTCTCTCGTGCTCCTGCGATCGATCGTTATCCCGCGTATGTTGGTACATTCCCACGGCTCGTTAGAGCACTCTGACGAGATTATATACAGTAAAAGAGAAAGAAAGTGAAAGAGAGAGATGGCGCGAGAGAGAGAGAGAGAGAGAGAGAGAGGGTGGACGAGAGGAAAAAGACGTTGACTATATATATATATTTTCTTCTCTCATCTGTGCATTACGCCTTGGTATATATGTATACTATATATATATATGTGTGCCTGTGTGTTAGTGAATGCATGTGGTATATCATATAAAAGCGGGATATCATGTTATAGAGTCTTCGGGGGAGTATAGAGCTATAGAGTTGGACAGAGAGACTGGTCCAAAGGCGGCATGAAGCATCTACCAGTCTCGAAGAGACTATGAGGGAGCTTGAATACCAATATATATATATGTGCGTTGACTTTTGCTGCATCAATACAGCGGTCTTGGATTTCTTTTTTTTTTTCTTATATTTTATTTCTTTTCTTTGAATCCCTTACACTATTTACGATCATCTGAAGGGCTAAAGAATGCAGGAACCGAGAGGCTTGTTCGACAATCGATTCATATCTATAAAATTGTATATATATATATATATATATATATATATATGTTTGTGTGTATATAATTTATTTATTTATCTATTCTTTTTGATTTTTGTCTTTGGTTTTGCGGGTTCTTCTAATGCTTGTCTGTGGTAAGTCTATATATTTTGAATGTTGGAGGAATTTTATTTTATTTTTTTAAATGTCGGCCGGATTTTGTTGAATTTAAACGCAACTATAATTATGCTCTAATGTATTTGTATATATGTATATATGTATACTAATGCCAACGTGAATAAGTGAGAGACTTTGATTTCCATTTGTTACTGTATATAATTAGCTGAGAGTTGAGAGAGCGATGACTTTTGTTGCGCGCGAGCTTTAACACTTGATTCTTCTCGTCGTGAGAATTATTTCACTGTTTCCATTAACGCCTGCGACTCTTTGTATATATATATATATATGCATGTATGCACTTATATATATAATTGTGTTATGTTCCTCAACTCGATTTGACAAAATTATTTTTCATCTTCTCTTCCCATTTTTCCTTTAAATAAATAGATAAAAAAAAATGGAGAAAAAACACTTAATTTGTGTAATGCAAAGTGTCTGACATCAATACATATATGTATAGATGTGTATCGGCGCACAAACTTGAAAGAAAATTACCGTGGAGTGATCGCGTGATTGAGACTGCGATGTTGAAGAGCGTCAGAGTAAAACGGGAACACGTTTCCACAGTGTCAGGTTATTTTCGTAAAGTCCATTCTCCCCCATATACATACATACATACATACATAATCATGTATAATTTTTTGTTTGTATGTATATGTGAGTGGATTCATTAAACAATTGAGCACTCACATGAAATCAAACGGAAAAAAAAAAAATAAAAGAAAAAGAAGAAGAAGAAGAAGAAGAAGAAGAAGAACGAAGTAATTAAAATTAATTTATACACACTCAATACCATAATTATCCAATTAATGGTTTTAATAATTATTATCCGCCCACAATTGAATAGACAAATAATCCAATGACAGAATAAATAAATTGAATATTTATTCATCATGGTATAAATAATCTAAAATACACTTGTGAAAGAAGGCGAGAGTGACTTTTACAATATTACCTTCGCTATATAAATATACACATACAAGTATTACAGTGAGACATTCTCTTATCTTCAACGCCCACGATGGACCAATCCAACTCTCTAAGAAGGAGCGAAGGGGACTATCCACCTTTATTTTCTCTATTTTTTTCATTTATTTATCATTATTATCTATTTTTTTTATCTATATATTTTTCAAATTAAATGTATACATAAATGTGACAGGGGAAGAAAAAAAGAAATGAAGAGGAAAAAAAATTAAATTAATTCACGCTTGAATTAATCGGGCGTCCTTCATAAAATATAAATACACGTTAAATTACATGGCGCGATAGAGTGTATATTGAAGAATGACAGAGTAAAAAATCACATGGAGTTTCTGAAAACCCGCAAGTATATACATATATGTCTATGTGAGCTCGTAACAAATTCCGAGGTTGTGAGCGTCATTGGAGTTGCACATTATTATGCCACTGCGCACACTCACACACCTTTCACCTCTCGCGGGTAATACATACAAACACACAGCCAAATGTACTGCCAATATATATTATACAGTAGTGGTAGTAACAGCTGTGAATCCATACTACAGTTATAAACACATTGGGCTTTAAATTCCATTCGAATGAAACTTATTTGGCACAAAGTGCGTATGCTCTCTTTTTATAAACCCGACCATTTGGTCTCTCTCATTCTCCCTCCCTCTATTCACTTATAAACTTACTCCCAGTGTATTCCATTGGATTACAATTAGTGGTGGTGTATCGTGAGGTGGGTCTTGGAGTAGTAAATAGTTTCGCGCAACTTGGCACCAATCGATTGACATATTCTATCGGTCGTTCTCCTCTTAAATATGCTATATATATCGTGCGGCTTACGATACATATATATGGCAAAAGACGACGAGAAGATGGAAGTCAAATAGTATATGTGAATATATACCTGGTGGCAATTTTCCATTCCACTGCGCTTTTAATCTAACTCATACGCATTAAAATTGATTATGGTGTAATCCATTACATTACATACAAGTATATATATATATATATATATATACAATGTATAAGAAGGCACTTCCTTGACAATATTTTATTTATAATAATTTTTCGTTGTCGTGTTCAAGGCCCAGGTACTCGGAAGAATTTTATAATTCATGGAATCACGATGTAACTGCAGTATATATATGTTATATATATTTGTGTTTGTGCATGTGTATATATGTGTGTTGATTTAATAAAGGGGCCAAGGAGCAAGGAACGACCTCACTCTCATCTTCATCCGCCAACTGAACAAGAGAGTGAGCGAGATTGTCGACTTCTTCAGCTGCCTTTTGCTGCTTATACTGCGCCAGTGCATTCTCCTCTCTGTTATCGTGCTCTACTCTTTCTCTTTCTCGTCACACTGTGTGCAATTTCACGATAGCGGACCTTCTCCTTCATACACACATATGTATATATATATATGCAGATGTATATGCGAGTGCAGTATGCGCACAGCAGGTTATTACGATACAAAGTGTATGGCGTGTGCATCCCGCGGAGCATCGTGGGAACTGGGTGTGTGCGAATATTTTTGTTTCTTTTTTTTTTTGTACTTTTTTACTTTTTTGTCTTTTTTTTTTTTCGTTTTCCTCACCCACACTTATCTATTATTCATTATTGATAATAATATGTATATATATGTGTGTGTATGTGTAGACAATTGATGGACAATGGTAATATTCATTTATAGTTATTTCAGATATCATGACAAATCAAAATACAATGTATGAATCACTGCAATATTAATATTGTTTTGTGGAATTTTTACGATTGTAGGAAGACGATAAGAAGTATCGAGTTTATTGGTTATGTCCAATTGCAGAAGTTTATATTGGATACAACTGAATGGCGTGGTAGTATTTTTTTTTTTTTCCTATTTCTGCTTTTACACTCGAAAGATTATTGCAGCTATTACAATTTTACGATTGGGCACTATGACATATTTATTTACTTTTTATTGATTGTTAAAAATGATGGAATGATATAATTAACATTGTTTCATCTCAACAATATGTATTTATTTTCATCGTTATTTTGTCACACATTTACTTGGATTGTATTAATGATATGGTGGGTTGTTGATGGCCAAATGGCGGATTTTTTTTTTTCAAGGATTACCGTTCATGTCAACGATTTACCAGAATTATATAACGGTGTGGTGAGACTCAAGTGATATATGATGAGGTGAATATGTCTCGGTGGGCTGCACTCCGTTGCGTTCAAGACGTACATTACAAATCCGCGCATATATGTATATCAACACGTCCCACGCACCATAACGGAATTTCTTTTAATTTGCAAGATATATAATCAACAAAAGACAAGAAAAAAGAAAAATGTAAAAAAAAAAAAAATTAATACAAAATGAATAGTAATGAAAAAAAGAAAATATAATTTTCCCAATTAAGGCAAACGCCATTCCTACACACATTCAATTACTCAAATCAATGGAAAATACCATGAATACCTTCAATAATTCATTATTGCATTCATTATTACTTCCATGAGTGCAATGTTGAAGAGAAAAAAAAAAGAAGAAAATGATATAAAGTAAAATTTATCGAGTGTAGAAATGAGTGCGAATAAAAATGCATTTGTAAATGTATCGAATATGTGTGTGTTTACCTGGCGGTTCTCAACGCGCAAGATAGACATTACGCAATGAGGGCAGCGCCAGGGCGCGCGCACCTATATCCTCACTTGGAAGCGCGTTACGTGTCGAGTGTATACACTCTCGCGCCTTGTGTATATGCCGAACACGCGCGCGGTATGTTCTCGATGCCGGGCGTTCCACGGGCTCAACTGTTACGCAATCGCCAGCGGATATTTCACCGCCGGACTTTCAATCCGCCCTTTCGCTTCTTTTTTTTTTTTTATTTTTTCTCTCCTCATTACTCAATTATTCATTTTCATTCCACAATACTGACATATAAAAGCGTATATTTACACTTGAAAAATAAAATTCAATGTTCAAACGAATGTTTATACATATATTTTATAGAGTTTATTAAATTATGGTAAATTTTGTATTTTTATTTGTACATAGGTAAAAATATACGTAACATTTTTAAGGGAATAGTGTGATGAGGAATTCAAGGCGCAGGTGCGACTTGTGTTGACGCGAGATCGCGTGTATGTTTTTGCGGCGTCCGCATAAGAGTCAATGACCCTACAACGATGCTGCATACACATATACACACGCACACAAACACGACATATATATTTATATTTACGTGATAGTCAGGAAAATATAATGTGTGCAAGACACAAAAATGTACGGTGGAATTCTTGAAAACGTAGTATGAAACAACGAAGAAATAATAATGAAAAATGCAAAGAGTCTGAAGGGCCCAGGTAGATAAAATTTTGAAAAGAAAAAAAGTATAATAAATGACAGATTTTTCTATGAATCTGCAGGTGAATGAGAGGGTGGAAGGGGGTGCCGCGTTGGTTTAGTTCAGTTAAGCAGGTCAGTTGGAAATAAATTTTCCCCAGGCGCAAAGGACAGCTGCCAAAGAAATGCCACACTCTCAAAAGCATCATTGTGTTATATTCGTTCGCATTGCACTGATACGCTTGACTTGACATAACAAAGTAGAAGAAGAAAGACTTCAGTAAAATATAAATATATATCCATTCGACAAGTGTATGATAATATATTCTGATTTTTTATTGCGCTGAGTTAAATCGGTTCACTTTTGTATTTACTTTTCACTTGAAATTATTATTTTTAATGTGTCGGTATCGATTTCTCATATTTTTTAATATAATTCAATTCCACTCTTATTTATCGCACTGTTTTCAGTTCAGAATTGTTTATTCACCACTTGAATATCCATTGTTGTGTTCTAACAGATACCAATCGTTTTGTGATTGAAAAAATTGGTCAAATGACGTTAAAAAAGTTATAAATTTTAAATTTCTTCGATTTAACTTACAATTGTTTTTCTCGAAATGTCACGATTTTGTGGCATCATGGAATCCATGATATTTATATCAATAAATATATAAATATTTTTCATAAAATCGCGCTCATACTCTCTAACAATCATGGAAACAAATTTTTCAATAAAATAGGTTTAGCATTTCTTTAGATTTTTTTTTTAAGAATCAATATACAGCTACTGCTTTAGACTTTATTAAAATACAAGATTAAATTTTGATTTTAAGTTTTTATTCTCGGAGTAGTGTGAGAGAAATGCCGCAGTATCAAAATCTCTAAAAAAAAAAACGTTTAAAATTTAGTTTTCTCTCTTAAATTAAGTCTAGAACAGATGTTACAAAAATGGTGCAATTGATATGTAGGCATTTTTAGCATTTAATGAGCTTCTGTCTCTTATTAACGGTTTTTTGCAATTGTTGTTCAGTCCACAAGGCACTTGGGCGTGCCCTTGTCAAATGCCTCACTACCCATTACAGTTAATTGACGAATGTCAATTTCAAATGCCGCTGTATAATAAACATTTTCACAGCATGAAATTAATTCAAAATATAAACGATTGAATGAGCTCACCAGGTAAATGATTCTGCCTTAGTCTATGCTATTCAATACAATCTATTAACATTATATTATAAGTGTCGAAAAGCTGCAGAATAATATACCATTATATAATACATTTGTCGATATTTTTATATATGAATATTTATAAATGAAAATACAGCACGCGCGTTGAAATATAAGAAGGCCCCTTTATTCACATTTTTTATTTCACGCGATTGCGTGTGCGCGCTCATCACACACAACACTGTAAATTCCACCGGTGCATTTATGACAATAAAGTGCTGACAGTCACTTGATAACAGGGGAAATAAAAAAAAAATATATATATATTTGACTACATAATACAGCGACAGAGAATCATTTGTGTGATGAATGAGTCGCTGCTGCTGGTTATGGATGAAAACGCACGTTAACAAAGTTTCAATGTGTTTTGTCGGTGTGTTGCAAACTCAGCATATACATAAATGATAAATGTATGCCGTTGTCACCCGATTAATAATCCCACATATACATTTTTATTTAATATTAAAAAATAATAGTAATAATAACATCAATAAGAATTAAACTAAAATAAAATTGAAAGGCAAAATCTCAATAATCGATTAATCGTCATTCTTTTTTTTTTATCGTTTTCATTCATTATTTTTTCGAGAGAAAAATAGGAACGTGCAGTTTTATGACAGAAGACGGCCATGTCGTCTCATTGTGAGCCAACTTCCTGTATCATATATATATATATATATATGCGAACTATTGAACCCAGCCAACTGTTATGCAGGACAATAGAGCCGTGGGTATATGTGTGTATAGAATAAAGAATAATAATAAAAAATAGATGGCAGACACACGGAGACACATGGAAAAAAAAAATTTATAAAAAAAGAGGGAATCCGAGGACGCTTGTGACGTTGCCAGAGTGGGACATTTGATACTTGAAACTTCACCGGACGAACTCTCACGTTCGCCCTGTGAACGCGAGAGACTACGGTGGCTAACTCTCGTCACGCCTATCGATTTACGCGGCCATTCTCTCTTTACTCTCTTTATCACATGCACAATGAGTAACGGATAAATATGAACAAAATAAAAAAAATATATATATATATACATTTCAGGCATTTCAAAATTATATATGTGTACACAAAGTGTATAACTCTGTTTTGTGTGTTTACACAGACAAGACAAGCAAATGTAATTAGATAAGGAGTATCATGAACAAATGAATGAGTATATCAATATACATTTTATCGTGGAATTTGTGCGATAAAGTAATGCGATAAAATATATGTCGAGAGAAATACGAAAATTCTCAAGATCATCATAGTACATACAGGTGGAGGAGAGGTCATAACCTTGATAGAATATTAACATCGGAGAAAGTTGTTGGAAAAAAAAAAAGAAATAAATAAATAATATATATATATTATATGTATATATATATATATATCTATATGGGATTTCTCGTGGCAAAAGGTTTTGCACACAGAGAAATGACACTGTGGGGCGTGCGCAATTTTATTTATCCTTGAATTTCATCTTTGCGGTTTTCTTCGCGCGTTTGCAATTACGCAAAATAATGTTGCGCTTTGAACAAACATTGTGTGTATGTATATAACGTCGAAGAGAATTATTACCACAACAAATATTTATATATAGTGTCTCAAGAGTGTGTGTTTGTGTATGTGAGTCTGCACCCGCATTGAGATTTTCTATACAAAATTAAATATCACGATGCCGATGTCAAAGGATGAGAAAAAAAACAAAATAATAACAATAATAATAAATAATACATCTTAGAACATGAGCATGGAAAATCGCTCGACATCTTTAACATACCTAGGTATATATATATATATATATATATACCTAGAAGTTACTGTTGGCTTTCTAAATTCGTATCGATCGTCTTAGGAGAAGCGTCACTTTCACCCTGCGTCGCCCGATGCATCGCTTCCATCTAATAATGTAAAAATATATATACACAAGTGTATTTATACATACATATACATGAGGGCAAAGATTTTGACGCCACAAGGAAGATGTATTGATGGGTGAATCACGTAAACGACGATCTCACGATCTAGATCACCCTCAGTGATATAGTACCCACTCAGAATCACTCTCTATCTTTCTTTGTATTCAACTTTATCTTACTCACTCACTTCATGTACACATACCATTTAATACAATCTATACCAACAATCTTTTGAATAAAATAATCAGCATTCAAATCCAAGTATATTCCCATTCAATTTCCATTATTTCTTTTTTTTTCTCGTTTTTTTTTAATGTTTATTGTTTATATTCAATCATGTGTACACTTATATATCGGATCATTGGAAATAATTAAGATTGTTTTGTGTGCAAGCGCGGATTTACGCTTTCAAAGTTGATGTTGTTTGCTCGCTCTCACTGTCTTCTCAACATAAACATATTCCGTTCAACACATAAACATTATTTAGCTTGCGCCATTTTTCCTACCCTTCCCCGCCGTCACATAACCACTACCACCATCATCATCACTACTATATACCCCCATAAATTTCAGGTTTATCGAGCTCGATCGTACTGTTGTGGTGTTTGCTCTACAGAGAGGACGTCGTAACGGCATTCTCAACACACCAAGCGCATCAACTTTATTCTCTTTCTCATTCTTCACTTCGCATTTTAATCACATTCTCTCCCTGTTTCTCCTTTGCTTTCGTTCATCGTTCACGCCATACCGTAGAATTACGCGTGTGTAGACTTCCCCACCGTCACCACCACCACCACCAACTCATTTCTGTTTTATTTTTCTTGTTTTGACTTTAAGTGTCGCGCGTTGCAACACAGCCGCGCACACACACATATATATATATATATATATATATAAATACAAGTTGACCGGTTGAGCGTACGGCAAAACATGAAGAGTCGCGCGGGGAACAAACGGTATATACAACCGTACGCATCCCCCATTTGTATGAATGTATGGTGTATACACGATATCGTGTGCATGTGGCGCTCGGGAGAATTGAACAAAAGAAAAATAATGACCATCGCAACTGTGCAAATGTCGTAAAGATGCGTGTGGTTTTTCGATTGTATATATATATATATATATTGTGAATCCCGGGACTCTTTTTATTTCGGGTATATACATAACCCAATGTTCAACGTAAATATACACGTGCTCATGAGTGCGTATATAGTCTCAATGGAGACCGGTTTTTTTCATTGGAACTTCACATGCGTGTATGTATACATATGTATAGAATAATCCAACCAACGAATTATACATTATTTCATTTATTTTTAAGATTTGTTGCGCTTTATTTTATTTTTATCGTACCGACGATACCAATTATTGGTAGATATATAGCAATTTTTAATTCACTGACTGATGAAATTGTTTGTTTTTTCTTTTTCGTATGATTGAATGCTATGTTTAATCGTGCCACCGGATGATATTAGCATTGAATTGAATTTATGATTGGAGACTGATGGGAGACTACATTTATGTATATATATATATATATATTCATTCATGTGTGTGTGTGTGTGTATTCCCCAGGTGTCTGTTGCTTGCTGCTGCTTCCAATGTTTAAACGGTACCATGACCGAGGCCTCCATGGATTAAATATACACACTGAGAAACCACCACACACAGCAAGCAGTGAGTCCTCATTATTGAGAGTCTCTAAAGTTAACTCTTCATTGCCAGATAATATCTGATGAATAATAAGGAAAGAAGAAAGAAAGAAAGAAAAAAAATGTGTGTTGGGAAAAGGAAAGTTCATTTGACTGAAAACCGTTGGCACTAATGAATATTAAATAATTAAAAATAATTGGCGCGACCTTCGAAGATTTTACTTTATTCTTGCATATGTATATAAATATATACTTATAATGTTTCACCGATACCGCCACTTTCGCCATAAATTCACAGACATGTTTATATATGTACAATGATGCCTATACCGGCAATTTAACCCTCAAGAATATGATTCAATGGCGCCACAGTTAAGTGTGGCGTTCTTTATTATTATCGTTATGATTATTAGAGGTTTTTTTTTATCCTATTCGTGTTCGAATAAATTAGTGTGTCGGTATTACTTTGTGCGATGACTAGCGAGAAAAAATTCTGATATTTGGTGCATTTGTATTATTCATGGTGCTCTAAATTCATTGTGATGTGAATTTATTCATGTGGGCGAATAAATTCGCGTGATTGACAAAATACAAAGGAGATAAAAGATCAAATAATAATATTAATAAAAATTTTTTTTTCCTTCTGGTTAAATGGACAATAGTGACAATGAGAATCAACGATTGAGGTATGAAAATAAACACAACGTACACGAGGGCGGGTCGACGAACTTGAATGGAAAATAATCCAAATAAAACCACCAACCATTTTCTGATTCAAATGCTCGAGATAGGGCCCATATATTTATTGTGGACACAGATGTATGTATCTATGTATATATATATATATATATATATATATATACTTATTGTAGATGTATGCACAAATATAAATTGTCTTTCAGTCCCTTTGGTGCTCTCACGTGTCTCATTAAGCGCATCGACAATGCTTCGAAACAAATGTAATAAAAGCCAAATGGGCACGTGCTGCTTTTGTGATATCGTTTGGCCATCTCACGATTACGACAGTTAACACAACGGTATATATATATATATATATATATATATGCACATGAGTACTGGTATTATAGTGGAAGTGTTTTGTACATAATAATCAATTGGACACTGCTCATTCGCGCGCGCGCGCGTCAGTCCCAAATGTCCCTGAAAAATTAACGCAAACGCTTGCAACACACTCTGTACGCAATTCAATTTGAAGGTTCCAATTTGCTCCTTGTGTATTTATATAGTTGGTCTGTATAAAATATAAATAAAAGAGAGAAGTGAAATTTGTATGAACAACCGAATTTCCGCAATATGGATAATAATACTGTTACAGTTGAGATGGAAAGAAAAACAAACGAAGGAAAGTATGAAAAATTTTTCAGCGGATGCACTTTGTTTTTTTTTTTATTTTATTTGTTCAATAATAAACTAGTTGTTTATTTTATGTACCGTCTCTCTATTTGTAATATAAATCTGCTGGCTGACGGACGCCCACAAAACGCCAACATTCTAAAAAAATATCGATGCAAACAGGAAGAGAACGAGAGAGTGAATGAGAGAGAAAGAGAAAGGGACAAGCCAGTCTCTGTGTAAACATATACATTGACAGTATATTGATTCTCACCTTCGTTTTGTATCCTTCCTGCCTTGCAACTGTGAACGACGAAATTTATATCCACGGTTTATTTTTCTCAGTGTGTATTGTGTGTACTTGTGTCCGTATACCGATTTTGTCAATCAATTTTACGTACAATTCTTCGATTTATCTATTTGTATTTTATTTTTTTATGGTTTTTTTTTCTTACACCAAATTTCAATTCGAAAAAAAAAAAAAAAAAAAAAAAAAAACGAAAAATAGTTCTCACTGTATAATGCCCGACGGAGTTTTACACCGTCGGTGCCACTAACAGACGACGACAACGACACGACGAACGCGCGGATTACTTTGCGTCCAAGTTTATTCTCCTTTTTCCAGAAATTATTGCAGAAAAAAAAAATAATAAATAGTGAATATTGCGTAGAATTGGCGGACAATATGATTGACAGTGGATTGGGATATTGAAATATTGAATATAATGTGGAATGAAAGCGACAATTAAATAATTATAATGAGAAAGAGTCTATTTGGATTTGTTGAGAGTATAAGTATTATTTGAGTGGTGAGTGACAAGAGGATAGAAGTAAACGCAACCGACCGAGCCGGCTTGACGTGAAAGACTGAAGAGTGGAACTGTGCGGGGGAGACGCTTCGGATTTTGTGCTCGGTCACTGTCGTGTATTCTCGGCGCACTCGACTCACCCGAGATGAAGAAGAAATAAGTGGGGAAGAAAATATATACCACAACTCATCCAAGCAAAATGCTCTAGCTACATAGTATATTCTACTAACCATACCTACTATAGACTACTACGTGTCTATACACACTACCAATAAATATTTTCTTTTATACTCTCCTCTAAAGTAAGTAAGAATATACAACTACTACAATACAACCATACACACACACACATACACGATTATCATCGCCTTTAATAAACCACCTTTTATAACGTCACAATTTCAAACACTCAATTGAGTATAAAGAGTAAAAAAAAAAAAAAACATGATTTCCACATTTTTTTTTATTAATCAAGTTATATACCAAGAAGATGAAGTAACTAAAAAAAAAAAAATTGTTTTTATTGGGATGATGATTTTCTATTGTTCTCTGTTGAGCACGGATGAATACCGGTAGCATCAAGAGATTGAGTGTGTGTGTGTAGTATGTACATATGTGTATATGTGTTTTCTTTCATTTTTCTTCTTCATCTCTCTGTCTCTAATAATAGTGCAGACACGACCCTCGCGATGATGCCCCCAGATTAAATGCCGTCTTGGTATATGTATACATTCAGTGAGACGATGACGACGACAACGACGACGAAGACGATGATGATGATGATGATGATGATGATGAGAGACCCAAGGTTGAAACTCTTCTCTCTTTTCTTTGCATATATATATATATACATATGGTAACGCAAAAGAAACACGCGAGACATTGCAAATTATTATCTACTTCCAAAAAACAATTTTACTTAATTTATCGTCATACATCAACAAAAATTTTGCGTATAATCAAGTGAAATATACTTTTTTAAATGCTGACATTGGCCGGATGAGAACCATTTCCGGTCTATTTAAAGTTTATTGATCATCTATTACCTATATATACATACACGCACATACACAATAATCAATGTATAGTTTTGTTTGAGCTTGTGAACTACAGTGCATACACAAAAGAGAATTCTCCATATATCAAGCAAATTATTGGGTGGAATTAATCCGCATAATGGGCATATCTCCTTCAAAGTTTATTCGTTCGCAAAAGGGATATTAATAAATTCATGACGAAAATGGCCGGTCGCATAAGAGAAAGAAAAAAAAGGAGGAATAAGAAAGAGTACGATATGAGGAAGGGGGTGGATGAGAGGGGGTATATATGTAGAAGAGAGGATTGAGGTTGTTGAAGGCACGTGTTAGTGGTGTCTTAAATCACAGGGCATCGCCGCCCCGAACGCGCCACTTATCATTTTCTCGGCATATAACGTATTTGTATGTAATAATAACAACGCAAGCGTATATATGCAGTTGATGCTGTAGCAACGACCATCACAAGAGTCATATCCGCCTCTTGATGTTCAAGTTTGCGCACATATTGTTGATGCGGGTTATATAGACGCGCGCCTTTTCGCTTTAATCTTTCGTTCAAAGACCTATATAACATTGCGCATATACCACTGCAATTATATAGAGTTACAGTCATGATATACATATATAAATATATATAGATGTGGCCCTTGAACAAACAAAAGATGAAACGGCAATAATTACACACATCAATGAATAGTTTTTCGTCCATTTACCGAGTGGTTTGATTTAATATTCCTCTGTACAATATATCTTGTTTCTATGCAATATGCAATTTTATTTCTTTTTTTTCTTTTTTTTTTTTTTGTTTTGTTCAAATATATTGATGACATTGCGATTGGATTTTTCTAGAGTGTAAAATAACAAAAGGAAAAAAATTGAATCATCGTTGAAATGCTGCATATGATGGTTTTTGATTATTACCTACACGATAAGATAATCAATAATGTCTCATGATTAGCATTGATCGTTTAGTGGACGTTTATGAGATCGCGAGTGTTTGTTTTTAAAGGCATCACGTGCTATCCTGGAATTTACGAATGTAATGAATAAATGTGATTCATTGCAACGTGGTAATATTATTTCATATTTGTAAGTTTTTGCTTCTATTTTGAGGTTATGTTTATAAGTAAAATGCGACATTCTGATGGATTTTAAATGTGAGATTTTGATAAGTGAGTGTGGCATCTGTCCCAACAAAAAGGAGAGATGTCCCATGCTATGTTTTTAACGCTATTTTTTTGCAATGATGTTTATTAAATTAAAATCACATTTTTACTAGAAAAATACCACGAAAATATGAAACAATGGCAAGTGCATGCCTCCGAGCACTGTGGACTGGACAATAATTGCAAAAATTAATTGATCAGAGAGCGAAGTTCATCAAATGCTTAAAATAGCTATATATCAGTAGCGCCATTTTCGTAACATGTATTCTAGACTATATTTAAGAGAGAAAACGAAAATTTAAACGTTTTTTTTTTTAAAGATTTCGATACTGCGTATTTTCTTAAAATCAAAATTTATCTTTGTATTTTAATAAAGTTCATAGCAATAGCTTTATGACGATTCTTAAAAAATAAAAAAACCTAAAAAAATATCAACAATACAGTCATTTTACAAAAAGTCCGACAATTCTCCCGCATTTACCCTATTTATTATTTTTTTTCCTTTTTTTTTCAGGATTTTACTTGATTTCACTTGATACATTGGCCGACAGATATTCGCACTAATTTATTATTCAGACGTATATACATTGTTGCAATCGACCCGCACGTGGTCCTATATCACAATGAAGAATCAGTCGATAAGAGAGTATAGGTCTGTTATCTGAAACCGGTTCCTTCATTCTCTGTATATATATATACTCCGATTGGTTATATACGATCGTTGATGTTAAGTCGATGGCTGAAGCAGATATCAAGCGACGAAAATGATTTAACGACCGTTCTAATCCTCTCTCATCGAGTACAGTTCTCTTTCTCCCTCTCTCCACTCAACTTCCTGTAAAATCGTCGGTCACTCCATAAAAAAAATAAATAAAAAAAGACACACACAAATACAAAAAATTGTTCACATTTTTTTCCTCCTTTCTTTTATTTCTCATGTCCAAATGGTATTTTATAGATATATTTATATATATATATATATATATATTTTTTTTTTTTGATAGCCAAGACCTTGAATTAGTGGCTATTAGCTCACAAAATAATGAACATTAATGTGTACTTTCGTAGTCTGTATATATTTCATCGAAAAATGAATTGCTTCGTATATATATATAGATGTATTTTGCTTCGAAAATCATGATTATATCAGATACGGCCATATATTTATGTACATATATATGTATATATAGATAAATATTACATATACCTGATTAAATATATACCTATATTCAGTCTTATACGATATAGCTCTCTCCCTTTTACTCCATGAGACCGTCAAGGGAATCGTTGTGACTTTTTCCAGCTCAACCACTTGAACATCTTCCGTTCGACTGTGCACACTTACATAAAAGTACATATTTTTGTATATATAAATATATATATTGTGTTGTATACATATGTGTATCCATGCATATGGGAAGTGATACTCGGAGTGATATACCACGAGACGTCTATTGATCTTGGATGAGTTGCGATGGCTCTTCCGCCGCATCTGTATATATATATATATAGTGTACTGTGTGTATGTGCATATGTGTTACATCGCTTTCAAGTCCGATTGCTGCAATCCGATAGGCCAAACGCGCGATACATCCTCGAAGTCACGTATCATTCGTCTGCGCGGATTTGATTATGACGAATGAGGAGAGTTATTTGTATATACTTATATATATATATATGTATTTTCGTATGTGTGTTTGTATGAATGAATACGGTAGCTTGATAAACAGAAAAGGCGCTCTCTTGGGCATCTTTTCACGATAAAAGGGCAATTTCCATTGGAAATAATTACTAAAGATCCTATAAAACCATTGGCGTAATCTATAGAGTAGCCAGTAAAAATATCGACACAATAATTTATTTCTATTTATTTATTTTCGTGCAATGATTTAATATCAATTTTTACTTTTTTCCGGTATATTTTTTTTCAGTTTGGATTTGAGTTGGGATATATCGATATATTTAGGATTATTATGGATTTGAAATGTTTGATTATTGGCTGTGGTTGATGATGGAAAAGAAAAATAGATGTTTTAATAGTATTTGAATGAGAGTAATTGATATATAGTCGAGGGACAATTATTTCCACGCTACTGCATTGGTATAAGAGCCCAGGAAAACGTGTCGATGTCCGGACTTGATACACGTATCTATTTGATTAATGAGTTTACTGGTTGGTTGGTTGGTTGCTTGGTGTATATAAGAGAAATAGGTGTATAGTGTAGACGATTATGGTAATTTTAATCGGCAAGTTATATAGACGATTATATCCATTTTATTGAATATAATTTATTTTTATTTTTATGTGAAAAATTTAATTTACTATTATATTTATGTTGGAATTAATATTGCGAATAACCAGATGATTTATGAGTATTAGTGAATTTAGAATGAATAATATATATTTATATATATGGAAATAAATTTTATTTACAATGAAATTATAACAATTTATTTTTATTGTTTTAAATTAAATACTTTCTCGAGTGTATATCTAGAATGACTATATATGTACCTACGAATTATTCTAAAGTCGTTTGCCAAAAAGAAAGTACATAAACGAGAGTGAATTCATGTAAACAACTGTATACACACATATATATATATATATATATGTCACTTTGTAATTTATATTTGAGTGGCAAAAGTTGGCTGATGAAAGTGATCCCATAACCGCATGTGACTATTTGAATTCTCAATGTGTATTGAATTTTATTATTTTTTTCTTTTTATTTATTTTTGTTTCACTTTTCCCACCGTAACGAATCTAAATGACTTTTGAAATTATTACATAATGAATATTTACACAAAGCTATAAAGTATCTTTTTTTTTTCATCAACTATTGAAATAAAAGCAGAGTGGCGCAGTGGAAGCGTGCTGGGCCCATAACCCAGAGGTCCGTGGATCGAAACCACGCTCTGCTAGCATTTATTTTTTTCCTTCAATACAGAAAGAAAAAATAAATAAATAAATTATTTACAGCAATAAATTAATTTGTCAATATCACTCAATGCAATAAAAATAAAAAATAAACAAACAATGAATCGACATTTAATTCATTACTCATAAAAACTTCATGGTTATAATCAATAAAATAAATTGGGGTATGTATGTTTTGCTGTGTATATATAAACATGCATATATACGTATATATATAAATATATATACACATATTTGTACATATATATATTATACCACCCACAGGCTGAGACAACGGTTCGGGAGTTCAGCAGAGTTCACGGGCATAAATTCCTCTGCAGAGTTGGGCATTGTCCTCTTCCACTTCCTTCAAAAATAAAACAACACAACCGAGTGTGTGTTTATATGCATATATATATATATTCGGCACGCCTAAGAAATCGAATGAACGTCGCGATGAATTTTAAGAGCGACTCTCTTTCAGCTTGCGTGCATGTCAAACGATTGCCCAATGAAACGGATCGTTCGTTGAGTTTGGTATTTTTTTTTCTTCATCTTTTTCTGCTTTTTTTTTTTGTAGAAACAGCCAAGAACCTCTTAAACCTCATAAGCTTCTTTTATAGTCTGCACAACAACCGTTAAGTTACAAATCGACCCAAATTGTATAGTTATGTCGTTATATTTAATTTGTATATATATATGTCGCAGCAAAATAGCAAAATATGTAATTTGATCAAATACCTAGTGATTTCAACAAATTACATCTAAAAATTCCACAAAATCTTCCGTAATTCAGTTAAATCACCAGGGATTTGATTAAATTATTGATTTTGCTATTTCACTGCAATATATATATATGTATGGGGGGAATTTTTTTTTGTCATAATCCTTCTTCACTTTTGCACTCTTCAAATTTATTTCAACAGTTTAACAATAAAAATGTTGAAAGTCTTTAACAAACATCACCGCTCTGTCATTAACGAAATGCTCTCCACCAAACGTCATAATTCCACCATATGAATATACATATATTGGAAGCGTAATAATATTACATGTATACATATGTGATATATACAAAAACCCTCTTTCATGCCCCCTTTTAGAATACCCAAAAAGTTGTATACCGTTATATGAGGATACCTTTGTTTGTGTGCGCACCCACACATTGACACAATATCTATACACATACGGATCATATATATATATATATATAGATGTCTATGCACACGTAAACGAAAACAAAAGAGGATAATTAATTTTTGAGTTCCTGGAGGATCCGTCGTCTGGCCTAGATATTGGAGATCTGCCTACCTCCCATAGCGAGTCCCCCATCAGATCATTGACCTTAAACTTTGTTTTATTTCATTTTAGTACTTTTATTATATTTTTGTTTCAAAAGACACAAAAGAAAATAAAAAATTTACAATAAAAATTCAGAAGTATCTTCCTCGTGTCCTTGCAAAGTTCATTTACTTTTATTCTATTTTTATTTATTTTTTATTTTTTCCTTTACCTCATCACACACACGCACACATATATATATATATATATACATGTAGTGGCTCGTCGGGCTGTAATATTTGCAAAAAATTCCACGGACTGCATTCACGAAATTCTTTGCCTTGACATTGTCCAGGAATCTGCCTGTTGGTATATATGCACGTTGAGAAGACAAGTAGTATAAGGCGCCGGGATGCTTTTGTATATGTGTGTCTGTATATATATATTTGTACATATGTGTGGAATTTATGACTGTTTGCATCGCGTAAAAGCGTTTCGTGGTAAAGGCATTTAAAACAGGCCCTGGTCTCCTTTTTCCACTTGAAAGCTTATTATTTTGACGCGGCGTATATACAATTAAAATATATCCTATATATACACACCACAAATACAAGCACATTTGTTATTTTATATCTCGGTTGAATTGATATTTTTTTAATGAGATTCATCACTACTATATATTTGACATGTGCGTGGACATTTGTCGGGAACCAGAGACGATCTCCGCAATAACCACAATCACCGCTTCCTGATGGATCAACATGGATGCTGATCCATCACCGCACACCAGCTCTATAATCTCACTATACCTGTTTACTCCTATGGTTAAATTATTTTTCAATAAATATACCCGTATCCCGTTGCATTAAAATGTAAATAAAGAAAATTAATAAAATAATAATTACACAACTTATTAATCTATTATTTATATTTATTATTTATTTATTATTAACTTTTTTTTAATTGAGAATTGAATTAAAATTAAATTGTGTATTATATTCAATTAAATGTTTAACGTGGCGCCCGCTTTTACAACAAATATATTTGAATGGTATAATGTGCATATTTATATACACTTATGTTATATAGTTTCGCATGAAAATAACGATGTTAAATCGCGGGATGCATCAGTCCGTGGATTAAACGATGTGTAATGCGTAACGAGCCGAACCGCGCATAAATTTAGTCCTTTCCCAACTTTAAGTGAAAGCATACGAGTAAGATAGAGACGAAAATCTCGTGAATATTCGATGACGAATGCCACGCGCTTACTTTGGAACGACTCCACCAAACAGAGAGGAATTAAGTGTCATATACACACACACATACACATACATACATATATATATATATATATACACATATAAACCCACAAGAATACTCAAATCGTGGAATTTGCAAATGACATCACATTACTATTATACATTCTCAATTTAACGATCAATAAAAGTTAATAGCTTCAAATTACATTAATATACCTTTATTATCCCAATCATATTTTACTATATTTCTTTATTTTACTTTCCATCTGTTATTTTATTATTTATATATATAAATATATATATGTATATATATTCTTTATTTTAAAAACTAGACTATATATATAGATGCGCCCATGGCAAAAAATGTCTCGACGCTGTCGAGTGGAATGCGCGCAACGACGCATCGTGTGACCCACATCTTCACAAGAGCCTGGAATATGAGCCGACGCAAGTTGCCTTCGGGGCCGGTCTCAGATCACGCAAAAGACTGAATACCATTAGATATATATATATATATTACATATACATACATAAATATATATTTATATACATATGTATAAGCATCTTAATCTATCTCTATTGCTCTATTAGATATAGACACTGTTGCTTCTTCACTTAAAATTGTTGCGTAACGAACGTAACGATGTTGATGATCGTGATGCTGCTGATGATGATGATCATGATGATGTGGTGTACTGTAAGTAGAGACTGTATCTATTCAATGTGCATCAGCATAGTAGAGAACATAAGCCAACACAGTAGTGTTGAGCACTCTCCAGCGGGCCGTGCGCGCTAAAATCGTCCCGGTATTCGGTTCGACTTCGCTTTGCTCTCTGCATAAAACGCCGCCAGAAATAATTTGCCACATCTCTTACTCACTCATGATCTCACTCACTCTGTCTACAGTGGCACTGAGTGATAGAGCCCCCTTACACACCACGTTGCATAACGGGAAATATTTGTCATGAGACCGTCCTTTTGTCTTTTACATCACATTCAATCAACGTAAATTTGCAACATTATTACATCCAATTTTTTTTTAAATGCATTTAATGATAAATGATAAATAAATAAATGTGTATATATAATTTATCTCGTCATTTTATTTATATATATATAAATATATACATAGTGGGCTAATTTTATCGTCAATCTGGTCACTCAGGTTCTATCACGAAAATACGCATAAACATTCAACGACCGCGATCCTGGCACTAGGCTGAGGGCTCCCAAGTGCCTCATTCGTTTGCCAAGAATGTTCGCATATCCCTGATGTAGTAAGGGGAACGGCCAACGAATAGAATGAGTGAAAACAAAATATGTATATAGAGCAGAGAGAGATAAAGTGCATATATATATATATATATATATATATATATATATGTATGTGTGTGTGTGTGTATGTGTGCGATCAGCCAGCGATGTCGCCTCTCGGTCGTGCCAAGGGCCTTAATAATATCACCATTGGCCACGACTTTTTGCCACATCATTACATGAATTAGCCATCACTTCAATGCGAGAGAGAATAATAATGATAAATATAAATATATGGAAATTTATGTATATAATACTGATTGAATTATTTGCGTCTCAATCGTATATTATTTCAATTTAAATCGCACAGAGTATTATCAATAATAAAGTGTATTTCCTTGTGATGATTTAATTACATTCGATATTGATAAATAAAACGAAGCCATCATTATATATATATATATATATAAATAGATGTTTACATAGCCGGAAAATTCACTTTGGAATGCTTGATCAATAAATCAACCGCAAAATGTATATATATATATATATATATATATATATATATAAAAGATAGAGAGAATAACAACACACTACATGTCTGACTTTGACGTGTCTTATCTACTGCTGGCGGAGGCTCAATAGTTCCTCTCATATCTCATGTTAGTTCCCACTTTTATTCACAAACAAGACCATTGGACCGTTACAAATATAGCCAAAGACTACATACACACATACATATATATTAAATATAATAAAATAATAATATTCTCCAAATTATAATAAATGAATAGTAAATCACTATTTTTTGATTTGAATAAAAATCGTTAACTTTCGCTTGATTATAAATACTCAATTACTTTCCTTACCAGCAATAATACCTTTCTTTGTTGCCGTGGTATAGTGATCTCATGTGCGATATATCCTACATGTATACATATATATATGTATAAAACAAGAAAAGTGCGCATCGAATTGCCAGTGGTGAAGCAAAAATCTATTATAACTCCAATATAATGTTGAGTTATGGCAGACTCGACAATGGTCTTCCGGCCAAGTATAAACGATCACTCTAACCTCAATTGCATTACATCGAAACCTGAATATCGTTTAGTGTATTATTATTATTATTATTATTATCATTATCATTATCATTATATTTGCAAGAATATGATCTATACATAAAGTAAAGTATCGAGTGGATGCATATAAAGTTTCACGTTATTTCACTGCAGTTCAAATTAGAAACAATCATTTTAAAATTATATTTTTCAAATATATGTTTTGTTAAATTGGGTAAAGTCAAAGTGAGAATGCGCCATGTGTGTATGTATATAAATATATATATATATATATATATATATACAGGGAGACATATAATGAAAGCGCCTGAGAGTGTTCAGTAGTTCTATATATATGGCACAGCCGGAATATAATTATTGGCGTGAAAGTAGTGTGAACGTGGGTTTCTTTCTTTCCTTAACATGTATATCTGTATTTTGCTCTGTGTTTTCTTTGAGTTTTACACTCTGTTGCATTGACGAAGTTGGTAGACAATGCTTCGACCTCGTAAAATTACACATGTGTGTGAGTGTGTATGTGTATGCATGTGCCTGCTT
>CAJUYH010001443.1:23671-49066 GCA_910591685.1 Galerucella tenella | reverse complement strand
TATCCAAAATCTTCCAATTTACTGAGAAAAAACATTTTTGACATTTCAACTTTGCCACCCTGTATCTTTTTTATCATAAATATTTTATTAAAGGGAGTTGCGTCAGATTGTTATATTTTTAGTCCAAGAATCTTCCATTTTACTTTGGTCCTTTACTTACGGACAGTGCCGTGCAGTACTATGAAGCAGGGAGGCGACTGCATCAGGCGGCATTACAAAAGGGCAGAATTTGGAGAGAGAATTAAAAAAATATTTATGCGTCTGTTTTTCATTTAAAACTTAAACTTTTTCCGATTTGTGTGAGCGCAAACAAAGTTAATACATCAGAAAAGAATTTGTTATTATTTTAAAATATTCAAAATAAGGGGCGGCAGTTAGGAGGCATGCATCACCCTGAAAAATATCACCGCACGACCCTGCTTACGGAGCACACTGTATATTATCAAAATATTTCAACCTAACCTTATTTTTTTTTGTTATTCAATCGCAATTAAGTCTTTTTTACTTAGGGACCACCCTGTATAAGTACTGCTATTTGTTTGTTTTTTTGCAGTGCTTTTGCTATGCCACAGGAAGATTCTTTCCAGAATATCGTCACTTGATTGTGTAGACTCTATAAACAAACCTAATTATTACCTTAAATATTGAACTTCTTTCTTCATCAGGAAAATCCAGAAGCAATTCCTCTTGATAATCCTGTTTATCATCTTCTGTAGACGTAAAACTTACATTCTCTAGCCTACAATAAATAGAATATTTCATTTTTCAAAGATATAAACAATCAATCCTAAACATACGTAATATTGCTCCTACTGGTATTTATCTCTGTAGCTTCCGAAATGGTAGAAGCTCCACTTTCCGATTCAGTTCTATCTGTGGTATTTGTCTGGTAATTGGATAGTACAGTGCTGCTTCTGGGCGAAGGTGATGTTAAATGTTTTTTAGCATTATCTCTAAAATTAAATAAAACATTTTTTATTATAAACTTTAAGACTGTTACAAAATGATACTTACACCTTATTTAGATGCAACCCATTATCAGTAGGCATATATTGAACGTATGTGTGAAGCTGCATTAATAGATGCTGTTGTAACATCCAAATAATAGTTTGCACTAGCTGTGATTGTTGTGAAGGATGACATAGTGGATTGCACTTTTGGCCTAAAGAAGTGGGTAGAGAAAATTCGCTTATCACACGTATCAAATTTAGACCTAAAATAAATTTAAAAAGTTATAATTATATCAACTGGTTGTGGTAAAAAAATATTTACCTGGAAAAGCTTCACTGAACTTATCAACTAAAGGTGAATTCAAATGAATAGGGGCATTGGGGGATATGACATATTTGTTTGCAGAACATACTGGAAAGATTACAGTTGCTTTGGCCCAATATACCAAATGAGCTGTCAATTCAAACACCTAAAAGTACAAATATTGTCACATCTTTTAACTCATCTTTTAATAAACATGAAAAAAATGTGTTACTTACATGAGTTAAGGTTAGATCTGAATCAGCTGCCAAAGTTTGTAAATTTTTTAAAGGTGAATACTGTGACAACATTCTGTCTAAAGAAGGTGAACCATCTAAAGATGTAAAATCATTCATTTGATGCAAAGGATGTAATAGTAACAAACTATGATATGGCCGTAATGCATTTAAGCACCTGAAAACAATACTTATGTCATTCATCTCTCTTTACATTGTTTTGTTCAAAATATTACCAAATTATTAAACAAGCAAGAAAATGTAGTTTATGCATTTTTGTATGGAAGCAGCTTTTGACAACACTCCACATGAGGTTATCAAAAAGGCATTAAATAGAAGAAATGTTTGTCTTTATCTAAAATTAACACAAACCTGTCAATATCACCAGGCTCTACAATCTTCCCTCTCATATGCCACTGGTGGACTTTTTGCGGTAAACAAAAACTTAAAGGAATCCACCTATTTATTCTTAAGCTAACAAGTCCTGAAATCAATCAATCAATTAATATTTTTGATACGAAATGATCTAAAATACTGAATTTACCAGTTGAACAGAGATCATCATACATTTTCTTAATGTTGGCAGCAAGAGAGCACTTTTCTAATATTATTTTGAAAGCACTACTTGGACCATTAGCATAACCATCATCATGAGCAGTAGTCATCAGTTGAGTTTGTTCAGAAACATACCCACATCTCTTTTCTTCATATTTAAGAACAATACCCATCCGTTTACTTAAATCATGATAGCATTTCACTGAAAATATTACACTTGTAGAAATTACAAAATTAGAAATTAATGTTACAGCTTACCTACAGAATGACTGGCTAATGCTTGCAAGGCAAACACTATATTAACCAACATACCAGATTCATCTTCTTTTTCCAGTTTATTTCTCAACTGTAGTAAAGTAGGATGACTTACAAATCTTACATCATTAACTTTTAGTTCAAACTTTCTATTATATAGCTCAGTTTTAACTGCAAAAAGGGAAGACAGAACTTCGTCAGTAAACCCGGTCAAATTCTGTTTGTTTATATTTGAATAAAGTTGGCTATTACGTTGAAGTAAATCGTCTACTACTGGAAGGGTATAAGGATTTTTTCTTCGAGTACTGGAGGGTTCGTTACTTAGTTGCGTTTGAAAGGGATACCTAAACAATAATCTGTCCCCCTTGCTATCTGATTTAACTAATATTATACATAGAGGGCTTACTTCCATCACTAAAACTTTTTAAATTAACATTTTCTCTATATTTATTGTTCTTTGCGACAATTTTACAGGAATTGTAAAATGTAACCTAAAAAAATATCAGATGTGTTCTGTCAAATTTACTAAATTGCTGTCAGTGTCAATGTCAATAATGTCATGCTTTCTTCAACAACAAATAAACCATAGAGTAGAGAATAGAGACAGACGAACAGAACCGAAATTTCATATTTAACATATTTTATCGACAAATACGTTATATATTATTGTCCAATATTACAATTAAAGGAGGACTAAACCTACCAGCCCACTCCTGTGATCCACTGGATCCATGGGACATGGGATTTTCATGGCATAGAAAATAGATGAAATAGAAGACAACAGGAAAGTGGAATACAATAGTGAATACCATTGTAATTTTGGCAAACAAATAAATATATACGATTTCAACATGGGAAATCAACTGGTAGGCATAGCCCCTTCTCAAATTTTTACTGTAGAACGATATCTTACAGACATTCCAAATTTAAAGTTTGATACAAGGTAAGAATAAGAAACGACTCGATATATAAATTATATGTTATCACTTATTTATTTTCCATTAGTCTGGGAAGCACTCGATTTTTAAAAGTAGCAAGAGCAGATTCTCAAGAAGGACTGATAGTGGTGAAGGTATTTGCTATTCACGATCCCTCATTACCACTTTCTCAACATAAAGACCACTTGGAAGATGTAAGAAAAAAATTAAGTTCAGCAGTCAACTGCACACCATATCAGAAAATTATCCTAACCGAAAAAGCAGGAATCATAATGAGGGAGTACATAAAGTACAGTTTATATGACAGAATTAGTACAAGACCCTTTTTAACTAACATTGAAAAACGTTGGATAACTTTTCAGATTTTGTATGCTCTCCACCAATGTCACAAAGTGGGAGTATGTCATGGAGATATTAAACTTGAAAATATCACTGTTACTTCATGGAACTGGGTTATGTTAGTAGATTTTGCTTCATTTAAACCCACTTTTGTACCTGTAGATAACCCAGCTGATTATTCATATTTCTTTGATACATCCCGTCGAAGAGTGTGCTATTTAGCTCCTGAAAGATTTTCTAGCACTAGTACTACAATAACTGAAAGTAGCTCATTAATTACTGAAACCAATTGTGATTCTGGTGATTTGACACCTGCCATGGATATTTTTTCTGCTGGGTAAGTTATTTATATAGGGTGTCCAGTACATTAGTAGAATTGTAGATTGTCAAAAAAAAATTTCAATACCTAGATATATTTTTCTTTACTCTTGTTAATTTGTGAGATACAGGTTGATATTGATTTTATTGCACATCTCGGGGGATAGAAATACAAATTTATACATTTTTCAGGTTATAGTCTTCAAAATACATCTACAGTATTAATTTTGTTAAATATCTTCTGTGAGTTCCTTGTGGCATTATTTATTATTTTTTCTCTTATTTTTTGGGAATAAAACCACAATAATGTTTTTTATTTTTTATTTCGACGTTTCGGTAGCGTTCCAGCTACCGTTGTCAAGATTAACTAGTAATAAAATAATTTTTGGTTCCTATCTGACACAACGAAAAAAATATGACTAGACAATCAATAATATTTTGAAGTTTAAGACTACAAAACTTTGTTGTCAAATTTTATTAAAGTCCATTCATAGTAGATCACATCTCTGGTAAAATGTGAAATAAAATATTTTATTTTATGACATTCTAACGATATGATAGTCTACTAGAAATGGAATCCAGTGAAATGCACGTTCCAAGAACGGTTTTTATTGGGATAGCGCTTTTTTTCGCTTATTTTGGAAATGTTGTTAATAAAACGCGTTTGTTGTTACTTTTTTGAGTATGATTATTTTTGTTTTCAAAATATGTATAACTCAGTTTGGTGATTTTGTGTATTGAAGTGTGTATCGATTAACAACTATTCCAATAATAAATCATAAGAAAACCTGGATAAAAACTTATGATGCTATCCTGATAACGCAGGTAATTGATTATTGGAAATTTCTCTTTCTTGTGAATGCGATTAATTCTATTTAGGTGAAACATCTAGACCAGTCTTTCCCAACGTGGGCGATAACGCCCCCTTGTGGGCGCTGCAGGCCTAAAGGGGGCGGTGAGAAACCCAGAAAAAAAAGGGGGCGTTGTGTAGGGCTTTGGGGTCGATTTATAATTTCATCTACCTAGCTAGGAAGACTCTTAGACACCGACTGAGCTCTCGACTACATCTTGTGAACATCAACTAATATTAATTAAGATATAGCTCAAACTCGGTTCGATATAATAGACCGCGGGCAATCATGTTTTAACAAGTTTTTGTTAAATAATCCGATTTGTACATTCCTGTATCAATCGGCTGGTTCTATAATACTTGTTCTTGCTTGTCGAGTACGATTGGGCGTCGAATGAGATAAACGAGTTTATGCACGTTTTTCTTATTCCTGTTGGTGCGTGCTGCTCAGTGCTGCCAGACGTGAGGTAAGAAATTATCGAGCAGCGTTGACAAAATTATCGGATTTTTCAAAAAATTATGTTACACACAGAATAATTTAAAACAAGGGCCCTAATAAGAAAATGCTATGCCCGAATTTTTTAAAATTCATTTTATTAATAATAAAATGTTTCTGGTAAAATATAAAAACTTAAAAACATAAAGTATGTGATAAAATATATCAAAAAAAGAAACAAAAACATACATTCTACTCATTTACTCTTCTAAACATTAACCCAACGTAACATCTCGAAAAAAATCAGACTGGGTGTTGGATCCGTTTTCAAATGTCAACACAGCAATGTCACCTCAGCTGGAAGAAGAACTTATAGAATTGACAACAAACGAAGAAATAAAAATCAAGTTCAAAAATGGATATCAAGAATTTTGGCTACAAAAACCGATCCCGCAATTGTACCCTGGATTGTGGTCAATTGTTCAACGATTTTTGATAGCATTCCCATCGTCATATTTGTGTGAACGTGGATTTAGTGCTGTGGCAACGCTGCTTACTAAAAAGAGAAATCGTTTGCGTGTTACCGAACGTGGCGACTTGCGGCTGTTTTTGAGTAAATTGGAACCTGATATCAACAAACTTATTGAACAGCATCAGATTCAACCTTCACATTAGTTTTTATATAAGAATTGATTATGTTTGTTTTATTTTCAATAAAAGATACTCTGTCCGAATACTATAAAGTTGCGTTTCAATAATCATAGGTACTTAGCGGATTTTAAGTATGTTTAAAAAGGGGGGCGTTAAAAAATAATTTATTCCTAAAGTGGGCAGTAGACAAAAAAAGGTTGGGAACCTATGATCTAGAGATCTAGACCATTGAAAGTCCGAACAAGTGAACATAAAAAATATATCAAAGATAGGGAGTTCTTCAAGTCAGGTATTTGTAAACATGCTTGGGAAGAGGGGCATAAAATTCAATGGGATTCGACAAAAATAATATTGAAAGAGCCCAATCATAAAAGACGAAAAATCAAAGAAAGTGCTTTAATATAACTAAATGCAGATAAACGTGTAGCTAGTATTTCAGCCGAATGTAGTCAAATTTGGTTACCAATGCTAGAAAGATAAATTTCCAATAATCAATTACCTGCGTTATAAGGATAGCATCATAAGTTTTTATCCAGGTTTTTTTATGATTTATAATTTGAATAGTTGTTAATCGATACACATTTCAATACACAAAATCACCAAACTGAGTTATATATATTGTGAAAACAAAAATAATCATACACAAAAAAGTAACAACAAACGCGTTGTATTAACAACATTTCCAAAATAAGTGAAAAAAAGCGCTATCCCAATAAAAACCGTTCCTGGAACGTGCACTTCACTGGATTCCATTTCTAGTAGACTATCATATCGTTAGAATGTCATAAAATAAAATATTTTATTTCACATTTTACCAGATATGTGATCTACTATGAATGGACCTTAATAAAATTTGACAACAAAGTTTTGTAGTCTTAAACTTCAAAATATTATTGATTGTCTGGTTGTCATATTTTTTTCGTTGTGTCAGATAGGGACCAAAAATTATTTTATTACTAGTTAATCTTGACAACGGTAGTTGGAACGTTACCGAAACGTCGAAATAAAAAATAAAAAACATTATTGTGGTTTGATTCCCAAAAAATAAGAGAAAAAATAATTTTGTTAAATTCTAATAAGCCAGTGGTGTGGTACCAGGGGGTTGTCAAATTTTATTGCTCCATATTATTGAAACACCATGTATTTTAAAATTCATACCATAAAAGTTGATGTATCTTTTTTCAGTTGTGCATTATTAGAGCTTTGGAATGAGTTACATGTTCCCTTTGAATATTCTCAACTTTTGGCATACTGTTCTGGAAAATATTCACCTCAAAAACATCTCAACAAGCTAGATCCAGATCTTAGGTCCCTTATCTCAAATATGATAGAAAAAGATCCACAGAAAAGAAAAAGAGCAGAAGATTATCTGGCCGAGTATCGAGGAACTTTATTCCCAGAATATTTTTTCTCTTTTTTGCAATCTTACATGCTAATTTTTTCGTCTAGTCCCATATTATCTGCAGATGAGAAGATAACTCGTTTGAAGAGTGACATAAATGATATATTCACATTTTTGGGACCTATGACAAAGTCCAAGGATGATAGTGACATTGATAAATCAGATAGTGAAAAATTTGACAAAGGAGAATGTGAGGGATTAGTTATTATAACATCATTAGTGACTTCGTGTATTAGAGGACTCCATACATGCTCCTCAAAATTATACAGCTTAGAAATCTTGTTGGAATTAGCATCTCACGCTAGTGATGAAACTGTATTAGACAGAATTCTCCCCTATATAGTAAGTACTTTAATAATTATCTATTAGGTATTCAATATAAGAGCTTCCTTTTGGCAGAAAGTTGAACTAATTTGTTGTACATTGTTTCATAACTGTTGAGTAGACCGGGTATTAGGAAAAGTAGGATAGATGGCGCTCTGAAATGTAAATGTCATCTTAGCAACGAGTAAAACAAATCAGCTGCCGTATAAGCCCTGTGATATTAAAGTGGTTTTATTTTGCTGTTTTAGTTATTTTCAGTGTGTGTTTTGTAAAACTTTTGCTTTTTATTTGATTGTGCTTTAGTATTTTGTGTTGTTCAACTAAATTTTGACTCCTAATATTTTTATTTTTGGAGTAATAGGTATGGTTGATATTTGTGAAAAGTAGGTACAACCAGCGTTCAATTAACAGTTTAGTTTTAGGTCTGATTTCGTGTTTTTATTTTATTTTTGATATAATTTTATCTGCAAAAGTTGCAGGAAATGTAGGTTTGTATTGAGTAATATTTTAAATCTTTAATACTGACTTATTTTCTATTTGATCTGCAATGAAAACAAAAAATAGAATAACATACCTCTTCCATAATATTTCTGACTATATAAGAATATTACCTCAGAAATGATGACAGTTGAGTTAAATAGAAAAACACAGTTTTAAGCTTGTCACTGACACAAAATTAAACAAATAAAGTACATTCTTTTTTTAATTTTTTGGGAAATTAAACCACAATATTTTTAAATTCTTTATTTCAACGTTTCGGTAGCGTTCCAGCTACCGTTGTCAAGAAAAAATAAGTAAAAATTAATTTTTATCCCTAACTGACACAACAGAAAAAATTTGACAACTAGACAATCAAAAAATATTTTGAAGTTTAAGACTGCAAAATTTTGTTATCAAATTTTTATTAAGGTCCATTCATAGTAGATCATATCTCTGGCAAATGTGAAATGAAATATTTCATTTTATGACATTCCAACGATATGATAGTCTACTAGAAATGGAATCCAGTGAAGTGCACGCTACCGAAACGTTGAAATAAAGAATTTAAAAATATTGTGGTTTAATTTCCCAAGAAATTAAAAAAAGAATGAATAATATACCACAAGGAACATACAGAAGATAAATAAAGTACAAATTTACGGTAATTAGGTTGACTAGCATATAATACAAAAACAATGCAAAACGAATTATTTTACTCGTTGCGACAGTTACAATTTTTTCCGCCAGAGGTCTCATTGAATTCTACTCCGCCCAATAGGAGCGGCTATCCGGAGGAAGAAAGGAACAGAATCCGATGTTGCCAGTTGCATTATGTTGTAATAAAAATATCAGAAATATAAAACTAAAAAAAAAATAAGATAACCCAGGCCCAAACCCGGTTGATCAAAGTGTAACTATGTATAGAAATATCAAAAAATAAGAAACTAAAAAAAACAAAAAAACCCAGCACCTAACCCAATATTGAAATAAATATGTAAATATCAGAAATATAAAACTAAAAAAAAAACAAGAAAACCCAGGCCCAAACCCGGTGGATCAAAGTGTAACTATGTACTTATTGAAATATCAGTAAATAAGAATTAAAAAAAAACTTAACAACAAAAAAACCAAGCACCTAACCCGGTTTCGAACCTACGACCTCTGAGTTACAAGTCCAATACCCTACCAACTGCGCTAATCAGCTCACCTTCAGATTCATCGAATAGAAGGTTGAAAGCATGCTTGGACACACACTTACAATATAATGCAACTGGCAACATCGGATTCTGTTCCTTTCTTCCTCTGAATAGCCGCTTCTCGCCCAATAGTGTTTCTAATGTGAATGTAATGACAATAAAATAAAGCAATGTTGTCAGATATATTTTCTAAAATTGTTAGGCTCAAAAGCAAGTAGAGGATGCTAAAAGGGTGAGTTCCTGTCACGTCTCACTATTGCTTTGAGCAACATTTAGTAAATAACCTAAAACCACAGATCATACCTAAGGAAGAAGTAGCAAGCAATGTAACTGTAACTTTATTTGTTACGGTGGTTGCATAACGCATGTTTACAAGCCATATATGTCCTGTGTTTATAAGTTAATTTTTATAATTTTTGAAGTTATTCTCAAAGCTACTGCAACTTTTAATGGACTATTAAAAATTTAGATTAAATAATAACGACTGCAAATTGCAAAAGAAAATCATCTGATCAACTTATCGATCGGTAAATAAGAAAAAAGTAACCCCGCCATATACACAGTTAGTGACACTTTAACAAGGAAATATACCGAGATACATTGTCGACCTCCTCCCTGACCTCAGACTTCCCAGGTCAGATTATTCTGCCTATGATATACAGGTTATCAGGGGCAATCTGTATCTGTAAAGTAGGGAGGGTGAGTGTAGGCTCACAGCACTTAGGCCAGATGTCACTGCACTAACAGATTGCCAGTCGTATTGTGAGGGTGTTTTTGGTACTTCCATCCAGTTCGAGGTTCCAGGAAAGACAGAACCTGGGAAGTGAGTTTCCATAAGAATTTCGGCGCTCTCTTGGAGGTTGGCAGCTTTGTCGCCATTTTCACTTGCCAGGATGCCGATACTCTTATGGTGGTCGTTTGAGAGTGCCTTCTGTAGCCTAGAAATTTGTGAGAAGTCTTCCACTGTCTCACAATAGGCTCTCCAGGCTTCTCTTTGCTTTTGTCTGCAGACTTTTTTGAACTCTTTGAGGTTGGCTGTATATATTCCCCAGTCCTCTGAGTTTTGTTCGTTTTACCTTGTTAAAGGTCGTTCTGAGGTGTTCCAGTTCAGGGCACCACCAAGTATTGGTCGTGCCACCTGTCTGAACCATCCTCATCGGACAGGACTCCTTATAGGCAATGTCTATTTTGTTTTGGATAGATACTTGTGTACCTTTCCAGTTCCTCATTGTTGCTAGTAGTCAGGACTTTTGTAATTGTTATCAGGGGCAAATAATAACATTATAATTGACAACCCACTTCCATAATACCAATAGCTCTTTTACTAGTTTCATCGTTTACCTCTAAGCATTATTCAAGAGAAAATTATTATGTTGAGCAATTTATTTGGAGTATATTCCATTAACCAGAAAGGAAGAAGAAGTAGAAACGTCAATATAGGCTTGTTCAAAAGCTTGACAAAAAAAAGTGAAGTTATAAAACAATGTAAAACAAAGTATCTAGCTCAGTTGTTGCCAGAGCGGTGTTACAAACTATTTTGACAACAGCCTGGTGGTAAAACAATAAACAAAGCGTTCAGAACACGTGGTACTTAATAGTGAGGTTATGGTGATTTATAATGATAGATCGTGTTTGAGTTAAGTTGGTTTTGCTTCAGTGTAATTTTAAAGTTATTTTAATTGTTGAGCTTGCAGATTTAATAATATATAATATAGGTTAATAGTTGTTTGTTGTTTGATAATTATTGATCGTGTTTATTGTTTTGCCACCGGTTGTATTGTCAACTGTCGTGGACACGCCCTATGGTTGAATAAATAATATTTGATGATTTCTAGATGTATTTAGCACACGATAGTTCTACACGAGTCAAAATATCAGCCATAAATACAATAACAAAATGTTTGGATCTGGTTACTAAAATATCCCGATCTGATGCTAATATATTTCCGGAATATATACTGCCAGAACTTGCGCCTCTAGCGACAGATCCAAATACTTTTGTAAGAGCGGCTTATGCTAAAAATATCGCAACTTTAGCCGAAATAGCATTACGGTAAGAATGTGTTTCTTTAAATGCTTCTTATTTTCATAAATGTAATATTTTAGGTACTTGGAACAAATACAGAACGATTGGTATGATAATAACAATACTAATAAACAAAAAGACGAACATACTTTCAATTATGAATTAGAATTGCAAGCTTTGCACGAAATGATATCTCAAACTGTAACTGCTTTGTTGACTGACACTCAGTCAGTTGTCAAACAAACTATAATGGACAGCGGAATTACTAAGTTATGTGTATTTTTCGGAAAAGTAAAAGGTAAAAATCATATTTTTTCAATCATTTAACAAACTAGATAGATAACCCGCTATACTTTGTAACCAACATCTAAATCAATTTACCCATTCCAAAACAAGGATAGCTATACTTTGGCAAGTTTATCTGAAGCCGTGAAAGGAATGCAGTAAAAAATCATTCGATATTGCCACGTTTAACTAAGAAAAGCTAAAGTGATAAGTATGTAGTGATAATAATTAGAAAAGGGACTTTTTATTATTAACAATAGTAACAATATGATTAAACGTTAACTCTTTAATGTGCTTTTTTCCTTGGATCTTGTCTATTAACATTATTTTTCCAATTTATTAATATTAAAAGATGAATACTTTTCCAAATTTGCTATGGGCTTCTTCAAGATCTGGCAGCGTTGTGCGAAAACCATAATGACCACACCCTCCGAATGTCAAACTATATACACCGCAGCTTCCAACAACAGTGCCGTGTTGTGTGAGGAAGGGTTTAATCAACTGAATAATATTAAAATTTTCGAGTTATAGTAGAAATACTTATCTTAGATTTATTTATTACCCGAGGAATACATTTCAGTTGCCACCGACTACATTAGATACTCCTACTCTAAAACATTGTATTTTTCACCTGACCTGCATGGCGACTAAAGTCGGTTCGTTTTCGAAAAAAACCGCACGAATTAAAGTCACGTGAATATTGAATGTCCTAGGAAAATGGATAAGGTTGGACCGTTGTTCTCGTACAGCTAACATCTCAATGCGAGTCTTCCAATACGCAGCCGCATTTTTTTTCTTGGGACCGACCAACCAGACTATAGATACCTCCATGATTTTTTGGGAGGGGAAAAAACATTGAACTTGCTTTTCATGTTATGCAACACACAATATAGACTAGTCGAAATAGCTTACTTTCAAGCAAAAAAAAACAAAATGGTTAACAGGATGGGAACAGTTTGGAAATGGTGAAGAAGCGTATAATGAACGTAGAAAAAATAAATGCGTGAGCAGGGGTGTTTCCAGATATATTGGGGGTTGAAAAGGTGTGGAATTTTGGATTATTGCGGTTTCCGGCGAAAGTTGACGTCGGAGAAAAAAGTGTACAATAGAAAAGTGGTAGATCATAAAAAGGTCTACAACTTTTGTATTGATGATTTTTTCATATAACCTCAAAATATCCGAGAAAAATGCGAAAAACCGCTTTTATCGTTTTTTAATTTTCATTTACACAATAATAATTTTATTTTGACCAAACTTTGTGTCGTAAAAGTCCACAAATTTTTTGAGATAAAAATATCAAGATACTTCCGATATAATCACGTTTTCCGGCCCTAAAAGATATTTTTCAAATTAAAATTCTCCTTTGGAAAATTGTCGTGGAGACTTCATTCATGTCGCCATTTTTTCGTCTTGAGTTATACTTTCTTGTGAAATATTAAAAATATACAGTCTTCATTTAGAAACATGCTAAAAAATTGGAAAAGTCAAAAAATGAATTCTGTAACCATCTTTTTTATTATATATTCACAAGTCTCTTGATATTTTTATCTGAAAAAATTTGTGGACTTTTCGGACACAAAAAGGTATACTTCCACTAAGTTTCGTCAAAATAAAATTATTATTGTGTAAATGAAAAATTAAAAAACAATAAAAGGGTTTTTCGAATTTTTCTCCGAGATTTTGAGGTTATATGAAAAAATCATTGATACTAAAGTTGTAGACCTTTTTATGATCTACAACTTTTCTATTGTACACTTTTCTCTCCGGCGTCTACTTTCGCCATAAATAGCAATAATACAAAATTCCACCCCTTTTCACCCCCCAAATATATCTGGAAACACCCCTACTCACGCATTAATTTTTTTTACGTTTATTATACGCCTCTACACCATCTCCAGCTGTTCCCGGAAACGGACTCAATTTTGTGTGAAAATTTCTATTTATCATGGGAGTACCATACAATGTTTTAAAGGGAAACATTTATTTGCAAAAATTTCTACCATGGACTTTTTTTTGCCTAAACATATTTTAATCTAATCAGATATTTTGATGTTCTTCGTAAAGACGGCCCTGCTTCTTTTATAAAAATAGCAAAACTTACATTGTCAGTAGCACTGGCAACTGTGTTATCCTATACCCGCGTACTGCCATCTTAATGTAAATTCCACTGTTGTTCCTTTTTTTTCAATAAAAATATTTGATATTTTTTAGCAAATGATATTTTGCTATCCCATATGATAACTTTTTTGAATGATAAAGAAGATAAGGAATTGAGAGGAACATTTTTTGACTGTATAGTCGGCGTTGCAGCTTATATAGGATGGCACTGTTCGGGAATATTCACTCCACTTCTACTACAGGTGAATAAATACATACAGATCACGAAAAATCTTATGGAACCGTACCGACTACACAAGTACGACAAGGAAAATATGAGAAAAACAGCTTGAAAGAGAGAGAGAGAGAGAGAGAGAGAGAGAACGAATAATTGTGCGCGCGCATCGAGGCGTGTACCAAGGTCCAGGAGCTGGCCAAATGTTGATTGTCCTCTACAGAGAGAAAGAGAATTCACTAGTTGGTGGTATTCAGTATATTCCCAACATGGAAGGAGTGAGGGTGTTGAAGAAATAAAAAAATACAATCATTATTACGTAACCTGTACGACTTAAAATTCATTTTTGTCTTCTTGATCGTTTCTGAACAAGTTGACAATTAATTTGTAACTACAAAAGCATATTATTTTAGCCAATTAATAAACTAAAAATCCCTTCCATTGATAAATTGAATTGAAAAAATAAAATAAGTAGGTACCTACACCTATTCTAAACATAAAATATAAACTTCTTGAAAAAATTAAAATAAAAATTCATTCTAAAGGTAAGCATAATTTACTGAACATACTGAATACCACCAACTAGTGAATTCTCTTTCTCTCTGTAAAGGACAATCAACATTCGGCCAGCCCCTGGACCTTGGTACACGCCTCGATGCGCGCGCACATTTGTTCTTTCTCTCTCTTTCAATCTGTTTTTCTCATATTTTCCTTGTCGTACTTAGGCGTGTTCTTTTTGACTGAGATCTCAGTTAATCTCAGCTCACATCCCCCCCCTTCACCGATGCTGAATGTGATGTAAGGGGGTATCAATTGGACAATTGGAGTCGGAAATAAAGTGGAGGGGATGAAGAAATATTTGATTCTGTTTACATATAAACACACATAACCTAATTTTCTTTTGTTACAAATTATCAATTGACTAAATAAAAGAAAAATAATTATGGATACAATAATATTATTAGATGCTGATACGAATTTATATGTTTTAAGTCTTCTATTCACGCATGCGTCGGCAGATCGCGTGTTTCAATTGAGTAGTTCGTTCTTTTTGGTGCTTACTCACATCACTTTATCTCAGATCACTTTAACTGAAGTGAGCTGAGATCTCAGTTAAAAAGAACACACCTCTTGTGTAGTCGGGACGGTTCCATAAGATTTTTCGTGATCTGTATAAACATTTTTTTTCTACCGAATCAATAATTGAAGATAATTTTCAGGGCCTCACTGATTCATCTGAATTTGTAACAGCAAAAAGCATAAACGCAATGTCCCATTTAACCGAATTAAACCTTGTAACTAAACCTTCATTGTGTGAGCTAGTTACAGAGTGCTCCTACTTTTTGGTACATCCAAGTTTATGGATAAGACAAGCTGTAGCTGGTTTTATAGCAACGGCTGCTAGGAATCTCCCAATTTTGGATGTACAGTGCAAAATAATACCCAAGTTGAAGATTTACATGAAGTACCAGTTAATACAGATAGATAAGTGAGTAAAAACTTTGTTGTTAACTATCGTATGAGGGACTGGGATAGGAACCAAACATTCTAAAAGCTTTACTGATAGGTACCTAAAATATCTATTGTGTCCCCTTATTTCCACTTAGTTCATGAGGAAAGTCTAGTAGCCCCTTTACTCCTATTTCCCGGACGAATTTTAGGATATCTGCAGGCTGTAACTATCTAGTAGGCTCCTACTGGATCTCGCAAGCAGGCTTGGCGGTTTCTCTAGGAATTTTGGCAATAATGATGAGATCGATGGGCCATAGCGGAGCTGGGCTCGAATATTGTCTCGTCTGATGAAGAAAACGAGGAAGGAGGGTAAGGGCCACAAATGGTGGAACAACTCGCTGCGGAAACATACCCGGCGCCTATAATAGGGCCAGGAATACAAAGTCGGATCTGGATTGGGAGCAATACCACCAGAAATGAAATGGGTATAAGAGTGCGGTCAGGTTGGCTCGGAGAGATGCTTGTCGGGCCTTCTGTGAGGATATCGTCTCGGTACCTCAAATGTCAAGGCTGCGCCGGATCTTAACGAAATCGCCGGACAGCGATCCAGGCTGCATGGAAGTCGCGCCGGGTGTTTTCACCGAAACCTCGGTGGATACTTTGCAGCATCTACTAGAGTCATACTTCCCCGGTTGTGAGGAAATCGAGCGGGAGTGTCCAGACATGGGATATGTTGGCATACAACGACCGTGTAAAGAGGACTATCTTCTAGCAAAAGAAATAGTCACATACGAGCGGAGTACTTGGGCAATACGGACGTTCAGACCATATATTCTTCCAGTAAATGAATGAAAAAAGTTAACGTTAATTACGCCCTATTTTCATCTTGCGGTTGGAAGTTGCATTTGGTACCTCATTAAACATGAGACAAAGTTCTGCATGAAAACGCGTGCGAGGGCGAAGAAAATGGCCCCAAAAGACCAGAAAAATAGGTTTTCAGTCAATATCTCCTAAAATATGGCAGTTAGAGATTTTTGGTTCGGATAAAAATTAAAGTTCAGTTAATTTTCTACAAAAATGGTCCCCATGATTTTTCTCGAAAATTTGACCGGTTTCGAGAAAAACGGCACCAAGCGCACCTCGAATAATGAGCTTCTGAGCTGTATGCCGGAGAGCACAGTCCGTGTATTTACAGCGGGGGGACAAATTATTCAATTACTTTGTGAAAAATGCATATTTTCTCATGATTCAAAATTCATGTGAAAGAGGAATTCTGCTGCTATCATACCCTGTGAATTGAGTCTCGCTTGACTCTTTTGGCCATATCGGAACACGGGTCAAACTTTCTGCTCCCGGGCAATTTTGACCTCGCCAGGAATTTGTTCCTATTTTTTTTGTATTGCACTAAGTTACTCAAAATTTTCTTGATTATGTGTCCTCATAAGGTCCTTTGTCATCCCTGAAATTTGTATACCCTAATTTTTTTAAATTTTCATTTAATGGTTGTTTATTGAATCCCAAATGTTCGCTGTTTTTGGATAGCGGAGAAATTTTGTGAACAGCCATCAATTGAAAATTTATACATGATCCGATTGGTCTCTATGATACATCATCTGAAAGCTAAGAATGTCTACCTTTCGATTGTGCAATTACTTTTTTTGACGAAGTCGTCCATTTTTCTATAAAATTAGAAAAGGCGGGCTCAGGGAAAAAACGCACTTTTTTTTGGTGGTTTATTTCTCCCTGCTTTTTATTTCCAACATTTTAACACCTTAACTAGTGTAATGGGGGAATTCCCACCTTTCCATCGATGTATATAAGTCATACCTTTGATACCCCGGGGAAAAACAAGTATATCTAAATGTATACGCTATAATTTATTACTTTCGTTCCTCCGTCGTTCGCCGCGCGTGTGCTCTACGTGGCGCTCGTGTCCTCTACGTGGCGCTCGTGTCGTCTGCTCATCTATTTGTGGTTCGTGTGAGTCACGCCAGTGTTCGAATTATAAAAACAGTGATAATATGTTATCCCAAGAGGTAGAATTAGAGGAAACTGTAGACTCAGAAGAAGTTGTTGACGGGGTAGAGCTAGAGGGAGCTCTAGACCCAGAAGAAGTTCTTGACCAAGAATCAGATGATGACTGGTGACGAACAGATTTATGTCATAATTGCAATGTATTTTTATATACTTTTTTCATCAATTCACGGACAATTAACCCGCGAATCTCTTGTACTTTTAATATTTTAGTCTATAATGTATTATTCTTGTATCATTATATTGGGTTCTCCCGTTGATAAATAAATAAATAATAAAAAATATATATTTTTCGTTTATAACTCGTTATTCCAAAAACCTCAATCAGTCTGGTTTCAAAAAAATTTGCAAAAATTTGCGGAGAATCTGCAAGAAATTGTTGCTGAGTATTATGGGTAAATATTCTTCACTCTTGAGGCATTTTCAGTTTTCCTTACCAAAAGCCTAATGAACTTCAGTTTTTTGCCACATGTGCAAAGCTGATTGTTGCTAGATTCAGGTCCACTGGTGAGGTCCATCTCGCTAGAATTAATCTTATAGCCCGTTTTCCTAATAAGTATATCTTGAGGCATCATCTGAGAGGAAAACAAGACCCTCGGAAACATAAATATCCATCAAAAGTGTCTGGTTACAGGGTTTCTCATTTATGGCACCGAGGATTTTCCCAATCTGTAAAATGTGGTGGCGCCATCTACAATTGGTTTCCACAATCCAAAACATTGAAAATAATGGATTTCCAATACCCCCCAGCTACAAAACTTGCATATTTCACAAGTCTCAAAATTTCCGGTATTTCAACCCGATTTTTTGCAGAAAATATTAATGTTGCGAAAAAAATCATGAGGATCATTTTTATAGAAAATGGCCCGAACTTCAATTTTTATCTAAACCGAAAATCTCTAACTGCCATATTTTGGGAGATATTGGCTGAAAACCCATTTTCCTGGTCTTTTGGGGCCATTTTCTCCGCCCTCGCACGCGTTTTCATGCAGAACTTTGTCTCATGTTTAATCATGTACCAAATGCAACTTCCAACCGGAAGATGAAAACAGGGCGTCATTAATGTTAACTTTGCTTCTTCCTACTTCATTTACTGGACTAATACAAGTCTCCGGGGAAAGACCAAACCTTCTCAGCTTTGCTTCAACAAGGCTGGGAGGCCGTTGGCACAATTCTAGTGCATATCTTTCGGGCCTGTTTGGCACGCAGGTGTGTCCCTGAACAATGGAGGCAGGTGAGAATTGTCTTCATACCCAAGCCGGGTCGTACTACATACACCGTGGCTAAATCCTTCAGACCCATTAGCCATTAGAGAGGAATACACAGCCTCATGGGACCGTCTGGTACACAGATAACTCATGCTCCGGTGATAGAGCAGGGGCTGATGGAATCTACTCTAGGAACACAAGGACACAAATCTGTGTACCATTGGGTGATGGCGTATCTGCATATCAGGCCGACATATACGCTATCTTGGAATGTGCGCAGTTAAACCTAGACAGAGGTTATGTGGATCGACGTGGATAACCATATACACCGACAGTCAGGCAGCAATTAAAGCCCTGAATGGATATACCATCAACTCAGGACTTGCTGACGAATGTCGAGAACGATTTGCTGATCTTTCAAGTCGGGACGCAGTGCGGCTAGAATGGATTCCGGCCCACTCTGGTTTTGAAGGCAACGAAATGGCGGATGCACTGGCTGCGGAAGGGGCGGCAGCTCCTTTCAGCGGCCCGGGTCCGACCCTGGGCCTAACAAAACAAACAATACGCAAGGAGACGAGGAAGTGGCTGAGGAACCAGCACCTCGCTCATTGGAATGCTCTGCAGGGTCCTAGACAATCCAAACTTCTACTGAAGGTATGGACTGACGGACACGCTAGGGCAGCTATTGAACTACCAAGGAGTAGGTTGAGGAAGATAGCAGGACTCCTAACAGGGCACTGCTGTGTGAGGAAGCACCTCTACAACCTAGGAGTAGAGGAAAGTTCCCTATGTAGGGGTTGCGGCATGACTGACGAAACGTCAGTCCATGTTCTCTTAGAGTGTCCACACTGGGCTGTACTACAATGGCGAATTATCGGAGTCCCTGTTATGGCCCCTGGAGACACAAGCAGGCATCCACTGAAAAAGGTTGTGGCCTTTATTGAAGGGCTTGGCTTCATGGATGTCTAGGTAGCAGGAATGACACAATGGGCCCACCAGTGGCCTCAGTGCCGGAACCTTGGCTTGAGTTTGTCTAGGTCAAGGCTCGTCTGCACATTTAGTAGTAGTAGTAGTCTCCTAGGTGTGGTGCCATAGAATTCTGAATCGCTATGCAACTTGCAAGTATGAGGATGGAGGTTTCTTCTTCCTCCACTATTTTGAGCTTTTTCAGGTGCCCATTCAGGCGAGAATGTCCCGTTAGGATACCTGTTAAAACTCTTAATGCAATTTTACTTTGACTTATGCATTCATTTGATCTAAATGTGTTGTAGTCACCCAGCAAAATTTTTGATTGTCTAAGCCCTACTAGATCAATATCAAATATTTCTTCCAATATTACATTGGAGCTGATACTGCAAAAGTTTGTTTCAGTCCCCCTCTTTGCTAGTTTATCTGCTATCTCATTTCCTTCTATTCCAGTGTGTCCTGGAATCCACAGTAATGTTTTTCTCCAAGATTGTTTGGTACCTAAATATATCTTTGAATCATTATATTTTTTTTTCAGACCTGAATTGCTTCTAGAATCTTTGGTCAGTCCAATACCGAGGAATGTTTATGACAGTGTGGTTAGTTACAATGAAATAGATTCTATTTTCGAACTATTGAAGGAAAGAAGTTTTCTAAGAGATTGTGTGAATACAGGGAAAGTTCCTACTACTGATTTTTACAGGGACGCTCAACCCAGTTTAAAAAAAGTTTGTATTCCATTTTCTGAATCTTTATGATTTTATTATTTTAAATTTTCTTGTAGTTAGTTAGAAGATTGGAGGCTAACGGAATGAATGAAAATATCGAAGAATATTTTTTGAGAATGGGACATCATCTGAGAAAAATCAACAAATACAAAATAATTCATTCAGACAATGTGTATAATCGAGCAGCCGAGGGTAAAATCGAAATTAATTCATCGAATAGTGCGGTTAAAAGTCACGTTTTGAATTTGGGGGAGACCCAAAAGGGCGACTACTTGGCAAACAGGTTTTTATTCAAAATAATATTTATATTTTTTATAACAGGTGTTAAAACTTACTAAAATTTAGAAAATTAATTGTTATTAAGGTTTTATTTAAAAAAATCGCATCTTAGTACTCATTTTCTTTGGAATATTAAAAGTAGTTCAAATGTACCTTGAAATTATGTTATCAGAAATTCATCGTGCACCGTTATACAGGGTGTACAGAAACTCTCCTGTCAAACGTAGACTACAGTTACTAGAGGTGATTTTAAGTCGATTTAGCTCAAATTACCTTAATCCGAAAATGCTTCCTGAAGGAGCTACAGTCCTTGGAAGAAGAAGTCCTCATAAGAGTTTTCTTCAAATTATTCAAGAATACCGTTACTTGAAATATTCAAACTTGGCATAATCAATAAACAGTTACAAAACAGTCGTTTGCTGTAAATAAATGTTTTTCAGATCCATCACAAGCGTGTCAGTCGGGGGGGCCAACAGGTATATTTATAAAAAAAAATTACTCAAGTTTTTTATATATACGACACCGAATTTAGAAAATTCAAAATAATTTTCATAAAAATGTTCCATTCTTTCAAATCGATATCATGAACCGTTTTCGAGAAAAGGGAATTTAAACTTTTTGTGTTTCTTACATAAAATCATGTTGGATTATAAAATTGTATCTGTAATATCAAGTTGACTGAAAAATCAACAAATTGTACAGATACTGGTAACAAAAGTCGTAAATATTAAGTAGCTTACATTGTTTTGGAAATTTAAAATCAATTTTATAATCGAAATCCAAATTAATTTTGTGTAAGAAACACAAAAAGTTTAAATTTATTTTTCTCGAAAACGGTTCATGATATCGATTTGAAAGAAAAGAGCATTTTTTATAAAAAATATCTTGAATTTTCCAAATTCGGTGTCGGATACATAAAAAATTTGAAAATACAATTTTTTTAATCAAAATACGTACCTGCTGGTTCCCCTGACTGATACGCTTGGGATGAATCTGAAAAAAATTTATTTGCAGCAAACGACTGTTTTGTAACTGTTTATTGATTATGCCAAGTTTGAAAATTTCAAGTAACGCCATTTTTGAATAATTTGAAGAAAACTCATATGAGGACGTCTTCTTCAAAGGGCTGTAGCTCTCTTAGGAAGCATTTTCGAATTAAGGTAATTTGAGCTAAATCGACTTAAAATCACCTCTAGTGACTTTAGCTTCCGTTTGACAAGAGAGTTTCTGGACACTCTGTAGTACAAGAAAAATGAAATCTTGACTTTTGTATTTTATAAAAATAGCAATATTTGAAAAGATGAAAAAAATCACATTTCATTTTATAAAAAGTTTCAAATCTAGTCATTATTTTTTATTTAAAAAAAACACACTTCAGCTATTTTTTTCACTTATAATTGCACAAGTGGTTTGTATTTTATCGGGTAAATTTGGGTTGTTTAATGAGAAACTCAACTATTAGGTTGACAGTTATTCGAGTCAAATTGCTAAAGGAAACAGTTTGGAATTTGAACAACACAAATTTACCCAATATCAATACAAACCTCGAGTGTAATTCGGCAGGACAATTTAATGAATGAGAAATTTGGAAACATATCAATGCAAACTTTATTTATGAAACATTAAAAATAAACACATTTTTATTTTAATGTACAATTATTGAAAACGCAGTTATTGAAATTCATACTAGGAACAGTGATAATAATTATTGATGAACAAATGAATAAGTGAAAAAACCACTAGTGTATTTGTCGCTGTAAAAGTTAAAGCTAACTTTTGCCGCTGTCAAAGTGACAATAATTGCACTGTGGCATATGCGATTTTTTATACATGAATTAAATTGTCTTTGAAATATTATGAGTAGTTCTAATGTACCTTGAAGCTTCATTTTATCAGCGATACATCACTATATAAAGTGCGTTCTTCTTGACTGACAGCTCACTTCAGTCAATATGATCTGATATAAAGTGATGTGAGTAAGCACCAAAAAGTACAACGACCTCAACTGAAACGTGCGATTTGCCGACATATCAAAATCCCATAAAAAAAGATTTAAAATATAATACAGATTCGCATCAGCATCAAATTAAATAATTCTTTTAATATTCAAAACCAAAGAAAATCAGGTTATGTTTTTCAAAATTCGAACAAATAAAATATTTCTTCATCCCCTCCACTTTATTTCCGACTTAAGTCTAACTAATACCCTCGTATAGCATATGCAGCATCGGTGAAGGGAAAGGAGATAAAAAAGAACGCCACATTACCGATCTGAGCTGAGATCTCAGTAAAAAAGAACACACCTATAGTACAAGGAAACTGAATTATCTACTCTATCCTAACCCAACTTTAAACTAGATTTCACAAAATTAGCAATATTTCAAGTTATTTTAAATAAAATATTCACAATTCAAATAAAAATCTTGAAATCTAATCTAAATTCACAAAATCCACTCATTAATCTTTTATTTTAACGAAAATGGCATCAGTTTTCATTGAAATATTAAAAGTAGTTCAAATGTACCTTGAAGTTATTATCAGAAATATATCATGCACTGTTATGATACAAGAAAACTGAGTTACTTACTCTATCCTAACCAAACTTTAAAAAAGCAGATTTCACAAAATTAGCAATATTTCAAGTTATTTTAAATAAAATATTCACAATTCAAATAAAAATCTTGAAATCTAATTTAAATTCACAAAATGCACTCATTAATCTTTTATTTGAACGAAAATGGCATCGATTTTCATTGAAATATTAAAAGTAGTTCAAATGTACCTTGAAGTTATTATCAGAAATATATTATGCACTGTTATAATACAAGAAAACTGAGTTACTTGTCCTATCCTAACCAAACTTTAAAAAAGCAGATCTCACAAAATTAGCAATATTTCAAGTTATTTCAAATAAAATATTCACAATTCAAATAAAAATCTTGGAATCTAATTTAAATTCACAAAATCCACTCATTAATTTTTTATTTTAACGAAAATTGCATCCGTTTTCATTGAAATATTGAAAGTAGTTCAAATGTACATTGAAGTTATTATCAGAAATAGATCATCCACTGTTATACTAAGAAAGCTAAGTTAACTACTCTATCCTACCCAAACTTTAAAAAACGAGATTTCACAAAATTAGCAATATTTCAGGAGTTATTTCAAATAAAATATTCACATTTCATATTAAAAAACTTCAAATCTTATTGAAATTCACAAAATCAACTCATTAATATTTTATTTTAACGAAAATTGCATCCGTTTTCATTGAAATATTGGAAGTAGTTCAATTGTACCTTAAAATTTAACTCAAATATTCATCATGTACTGCTATAGTACAATAAAAACGAGTCTTTGACTCTCATATCCTGACACAGCTTAAAATAAATGAGATTTTATAAAGGCAACATTTTAACGCTTGCTAAAAGGTCATTGTCTCTTCAACAAATCTAGCGAGACAAAATTTCTTAAAAATACAGTTTACAATTTGCATTTATAGTTAAAAACGTCTCCTAGAAACTAAGTTGAAAGAGACGTGACCTATTTTTTGTTGTAAATTTTAAAATATCACATAATTAATCTAAAAAAATTTCACATAACTCTAGACTACACAGAACTAACACATCTGGATCAATAGACACTAACATTAACTCAGAATGGAATTATAGCTCTGAAGTATTGACGAGACAATCGGAAAGTACGAATTCCGGAGGTCCACCATCGAGATCTACGAACAGTAGGCCTTCATCACCTCCACCAGATAGTAACATTCAATTCAATAGCACCGAACCATCTTCTAATGTTAGTTTTCACGAGAGATCTTACATCCATTGTGAGTATTCTATTTACTATTCCATATTGGTGGTAACACTAACGGTTTGTTGAAGAAAGGGACGACCATAAAAAAAAATTACAAAAAAATAAGGTTAGGTTGAAATATTTTGATGATATACAGGGTGGTCCGTAAGTAATGGACCAAAGTAAAATGGAAGGATGGCAAAGTTGGAATGTCAAAATTGTTTTTTTCTCAGTAAATTGGAAGATTTTGGATATACAAACCGTAAAAATTTGAAGATAGGGGTTTTAGGGCCTGGGTAATCATAATATGTTATCCATTTCGATGTATTTTCTAGAGGGCGCCACAAAAGCTATGTAATTGGTATAACTGTGCGATTAACTTATTTATCGTTAACGGTATCCCTCTATAGTTCATTTAAAAACCAGGAGGAGTAATTTAAAAAGCCTTACTCACAACACTAAAGGGTGTGTTCCGAAAACGTACTCAACAGTCGTGTTCCAAATATATTAATTGTGTCTTGATAGCAAAGAGATTAGTCATAAGTCGATTTTTCCTTTGATCTTTCCTTTTCTTTGAGTGCTTTAAAAAGAAAGTCGATAAGTTTATTTTTGAAACCTTTCGACTAGCATACAGTACCTATATAAATAAATACTATATAAATAAAAACTTCACAAAATGGGTAATAAATACCTTCGACCCTACATCAGAAGATTCAGATTCACATAGACAACAAACAAATTATGGTCATTGTTGATGATGGGGAATGATAGATAGTCAAGTTACTTCAATTATATGTATTTTAATTGAATTGAAAAAAATATGACAATTTATAATATGTTATGACAATAACAATACTACAAAATTAATAACTTTGTAGAGCAGTAAGCAGTATTAATTTAAACATGTCCAACAGTTATCTTTATTAAACCAATGGTTCAATAAAACTCAAAGTCCAAACCACAAAAATTTTTAATAAAAGTTCCTCAAAAAGGACACACATTATAAGTGTCCTTTTTGAGGAACTTTTATTAAAAATTTTTGTGGTTTGGACT
>CAJUYH010001443.1:0-23571 GCA_910591685.1 Galerucella tenella | reverse complement strand
GTGTCCTTTTTGAGGAACTTTTATTAAAAATTTTTGTGGTTTGGACTTTGAGTTTTATTGAACCATTGGTTTAATTTCATACAACCACATTTGAGATATGGATGAGCTCTTAGAGTTTTAGTTATCTTTATGTTGCCGAATTAGGAGTAATAAACCATTTTTCAAATACTTCTGATATATTTTCTTCTTTCTTTTTGCCTTCAAAAACCAATACGGGTGATTCTACCAGCAACGTCAGATTTGACGAAAATAATTTTAGTTTTTTCTACATTTGAAAATAACACATATTATGTAGTTAAATGATAAAACCAGAAGAGATGAATAGTGCTAGATAAATGGCCCAAATAAATACAAAATATTTTTCACATTATTCATAATTTTTGCTGGGACAAAGCCACGGAGCTGAGATTTAATGGATTTTATCATACATTTTCATTACATTGTGACAAAATTATTTATCATGTGATAGGTATGTGTGCAAATATTTAACTATACCAAAAACATAAAAAAGATTTCTCTCACTTCCATTTTTCATATTTTGCAATGTCATTTTCTTTAAATTCAAATATTCCAATTTCTTTGTAGTTACAATTGTTACATTTCCGTTTCAAACATTTATTATTGGTATGATTTTCACAAGTTAAGCTTTTTACAATATCATACGGAGCTGCTTCTTTAATGATGTTAAACATTTCCAGTTTAGACACCAGTAGGTCCATATTAGCATGTGCTTCGCATAGGCAAGTTTCTCTATATTTTGCTTTTAAAAAAATCACCCAATAAAGCATAACTTAGTTTTTTTCTGGGATACGCGCTCAAAAATGTTTGATCTAGTTCTTTTATGGATTAATTCGAGTATCTTTTGTGCTTTTTAATTTATCTATCTATCTATCTATCTATCTATCTATCTATCTATCTATCTATCTATCTATCCATAACCATTTCCGAACTTGAAGTGATTTTCATAATTGGGATAAAATATGTATAATGTATGCGAGAACGTAACTCTATATCAGCCCAATAGTTGAATCTCAGCTCCTTTACCACAAAATGGTAACGGAGCTGAGATCTACGGAGCTGAGATTTTTAACATTTATCGCTAATTTCACTTTCAATTTTAAGGTTAGGATTTTGATATTTGACGAATTATTACAGTTTATTAAGAACAATAAAACCCCATTGTATCATGCAAGTACATATACCTCGATTGAAAATATACGTGAACACGGAGCTGAGAATGAATAATAACATTCTCACCTTTACAGATAATAATAACCAAAATAATACAGTACTGATTACTTTCACGCGCTTTCTTCGAATGAATGACATTATTAACTAACACACAGACGCACGTGTACGATTGCACATAAGCATTTTTGCCATCTAGTGGATTTTCATGAAGTCCAAGCATTTGTTCACGGAGCTGAGGTTACAACACGGGGACAAATCAATGTTAGTCCAAAATGAATATTGTTGTTGAAAAATCAAAGTCATTGTACCTGACGCTGAGGATTTGAGAGTTTTTTATAAGAATGATCAGTTTATAAATACTTTTTTCAATTTTTCAAATGTGTAGTTCATATTCTACCTTGCCATAGTGAATGTGGGGACATGACACGGAGCTGAGATCTCATCTTATGTTTCCAATATTTTGTTAAGTTATATCAAAAAAATTGAATTAGAGTTTAGAAAAGGATTGAGAACAAATGTAATCAACTTATACATACTGAATTATTCTATCATTAAAACGTATATTTCGAAAAATTAACTGGGACATGAATACTGACGTTGCTGGTAGAATCACCCATACTGCATTTTATACCAAACCCACTCTTCTCTTTATTGTTTTATATCTTCCAAAGTTTATTGAAAGAACATAACGAGATCAGTAATAATAAACTTTGACGATTTCTTTCCAAATATATATATAACAAATAAATAGTACATTTGACTCTTCAAAGGGTGACACAGATAAATTTAATTTGTTTCAACAAAGTCTGGACTTTTCTTTAAAGCTTGCAAAACTTTGTCCAACACAGATCTCATTTTTGTTCGTCGAACCACATTTTGGAACTGGCAAAAGATCTGACCGTTACGTTGCTTCGTTATGTGCCTTGCTTGCGTTTGTGTGCTCTCTCCTGAGTCTCTCTCTCGTTTACGAAGCAGCGATTCATATGCTGCGGCCGGGAATCGAACCCGGGCCGCCCGCGTGGATGGCGAGCATTCTACCACTGAACCACCGATGCTATATTGAAATTCTATGCAAAGCTGGTATTCGCAGTGCTGGTGATTTACTTGAATTTGTTCGGATAAATTTTTACTATTATTTCCATAATTTTTTTTGTGCGATTGATCTTTTTTGTTTATTTACAGCATCGGTTGTCAGGACGGTAGGTTGTGTTTACTGGTTTCTAAGTTTAACACGTCGGTAAGTGATTTACTTACCGTTCAGACGTCGAAAAGTAATAAATAGCATAAAAACAATTTCGTTCATTTCGAAGAAATTTAAATTATTTTATTCGGTATTTATTTCAATACGATCGCGCAAAAAATGGTATAAGCATCTCGAACGTTAAGGGTAATTACAACGTTTGCATGTAGATTCCTCTCGTAAAATTGGACAAGATGATATGAGGATTAAGGGGTCTAGCACATTTACTTTTCGAAATACAGGGTGTTGAAATTTTGAAAACTTAAATGTTTTAATTCGATAACTTCAAAATGGATGGATAAATTGATTTGACATTTGGCAGGTTGTTTTTAAATCTAAAAGGGCATATTTTGATAGAAATAGTAGTTTGTGCAATTATTGTGGATATGATGGCCATATCGCATGAGGACGAAGTTTGAGCACGACGCCGTAGGCGGAGTGCTCAATCGTCCAAGTGCGATATGGACAATCCACACGAGTCGAACAGCATATTTTTTCTACGACCCACTTAAGAAAAAATCTAGAAAATAAAAATGTCTATAAACTGTAATAAGTATAACTTCAAATTGAAAATTTAACAATTCAATTTAATGTTTCCACTGATTTTTTTGTGGTAAACGTACAGTTTACCTACGGTTTCCCTTTTTAAATATACGATGCTGTTATAAGTAGATGTTGCCAGTCGGACTCCCTCATTAAGGGTACCGTACCATTATCTATAATAATGAATATTCTGCTAAATATTTCAAACGTCTACCTGTTGTCGTTATTAATATCAAGCAGAATAATTATTTAGAAATAAAATTAACAATAAAAAAAAATTTCTTCACGGGGAATCGAACCCAGGTCTACCGCGTGAGAGTAGAATTGTTTATCTATAACGTCAGATGTATTACATAATTTTTGCTTAAAAGAAACTAAAGTTCCTACCGTGTGTCCCGCGACACGTTCTACCTTTTTTTATTCACTTATCACAATTTTTAAAAGTCCTGGTATTCCACTATTATTTTTTGTAGTGTATATTTTTACTCTACACCATTATTCCTTTAATAATCTTTACTACTATTTTAAGAAAAATGTAGAGTAATAATGTACCAACTGCTGAGAAATTTTGATGATAACATGAATATTTTTGGTTATTTATTTATTTATCTGTCAGAACTATCTAAAATGTCAATGCTAAGAAGTGTTGTGTGAAACTGGGCTGAATCTGGCCAATCAGAGATCTACAGAATTGCCAACTTAAATTCCAATTATTCCTCCTGGTTTTTAAATGAGGTATATTTATTGGAAAATATTAAAACTGCATCATTTTTGCGACAAAAAGTTATACTTATCATTCGTCTCAAAAGTTACTGGTTTTCGAGATATTCAGATTTTTAAACTCCCCTTCATAATTTTCATTTCATTTATTAGCACAAAAATAATAATGTTAGTAGGCGATGATGTCAACAAATTTATTATTAGCTATAATATAGCAAGAACATTAATAATTTGCAATAATTTTGTCATAACTTTCTTCAAGGATGTTGCTTTGGGGTAACAGCTCTCCGCCTTCGGAGTCGGGTTGTTACTAAGCAATACGCTTTCGAAATCTATGACAATATTATTGCAAATTATCAATGTTCTTGCTATATAATAGCTAATAATAAATTTGCTGACATCAGCGCCTATTAACATTATTATTTTTATGCTAATAAATGGAATGAAAATTATGAAGGGGGGTTTAAAAATGCGAATATCTCGAAAACCAGTAACTTTTGAAACTAATGATAGGTATACCTTTTTGTCGCAAAAATGATGCAGTTTCAATATTTTCCACTAAATAGAGGGATACCGTTAACAATAAATAAGTTAATCGCACAGTTATACCAATTACATAGCTTTTGTGGCGCCCTCTAAAAAATACATCAAAATGGATACCATTTTATGATTTCCCATGCCCTAAAACCCCCATCTTCAAATTTTCACGTTAATATATCCAAAATCTTCCAATTTACTGAGAAAAAACATTTTTGACATTTCAACTTTACCACCCTGTATCTTTCTTATCATCGATATTTTATTAAAAGAAGTTGCGTCAGATTGTAATATTTTTAGGCTAAGAATATTCCATTCCATTTTGGACCATTACTTACGGACCACCCTTTATAGGTAGTGGAGAGTTGTTAAAGAGAAAATTTAGTAGCTTTTTTGAATATTTTTTAGATCGAAAATCAAATTGTTTCATCGAGCTGGCGAATCTAAAAAGTAGACAACAAGATCATTATTTCGAAGCTTTAAGAAATAAAGAATGGGTCGAACAAGCTACTTGGCGTCCCCAATTACCGCCACCAGGTTGGCGGTTACGCGGCGTTTTGGTAGCTCATTTGCACGAGCACAAGGGAGCTATCAACAAACTCTGCGTATTACCAGACACTCCTTGCTTTGCCAGTTCTTCAGTTGACGGTTGTGTTAGGTAAGATTGTCATTGATAGCATTAAATTATTAAGTGAACAAGTTGTTGTTGTTCGACAGATTATGGGATTGTGCTAAAATGGAAGGTAAAAATATCGCCAATCGTTCTAAACAACATTTTAAAATGGCATCGACAAATATTACGGGCATGGCTGTGTGCGAAAGTGGACAATCTTTAGGTGTCACCTGTCAAGATGGTTCTGTCAATATATTACGGATAGACAATGCGAATAACAAGTAAGTTCAATCTCTATATACTGGGTGTTTACAAAGTGATCTGAAATATTGTTGTGGGTGATTCGTAATTTAATTTTAATACGAAAAGTTCCTATAAACGTGTGGTATGCCTAGTGTAGATACGGGTGGCATCTTTCTTACTTTTAGCATTTGTATAACCCTCGTAACTTCTAAACGAAAGGTATAATTCGAATAATTTAAAGTTACACGTGTACATAACTATTTAGTTGATTATCATGAGGATTTGATTTATTTTCAAAAATCTCTATTTCATAAACGTACTATAACATTTTCAAAGCAGGACAATTGGTTATAAAAAATGTTCATTTACCACAGACTTACGATGAAGACATTTCTGGAAACAAATTAACCCCTTTGAAAATTTTATCGTACGCTCATGGTAAATGAAAATTTGTATACATAAATCAACCTCATAAAAAAAATTTGTACCTATAAGTCAACCCTATTAAAAAATATTGTCGCACGCCATTGACAAAAACAAATAAATTGAATCCTTATAAAAAATGTTAATGTATGCCTATGGTGGACAGTAATTCTCGCAAATTAATGAATCCCTTTCAAAGTCTTATCGTACGTTCATGGTAAATGGACATTTTTACAAAATCAATCCCCTTTTAAAATCCAATTGTACGCCCATGGTAAATGGAAGTTTGTACATATAAGTCAACCTCCTTGAAAAATGTTATCGCACGTCTACGACAGAAGGAAATTTCCACAAATAAATTGAATCCTTATGAAAATTTTAATGTTCGCCTATGGTAGATAGAAATTCTCACAAATAAATGAATCCCTTTTGAAGTTATATCGTACGTTCATGGTAAATGGAAACTTTTACAAAATCAACCCCCTTTTAAAATCCAATTGTACACCCATGGTAAATGGAAATTTGTACATATTAGTCAACCCCCTTAAAAAAATGTTATCACACGTCTATGACAGAAGGAAATTCACAAATAAATTGAAACCCTAAAAAATATGTCAAAGTACGCCTATGGTGGACAGTAATTCTCGCAAATTAATGAATCCAATTGTACGCCCATGGTAAATGGACATTTTTACATACAAGTCAACCCCCTTAAAAAAGGTTGTCTATGACCCTGGCAGAAGGAAATTTCCACCAATAAATTGAATCCTTTTAAAAAATGCTAATATACGCCTATGGTAGACAGTAATTCTCGCAAATTAATGAATCCCTTATGAGCTTTTATCGTACGTTCATGGTAAATGGAAATTTTTACAAAATCAACTACCTTTTAAAATCCAATTGTACCCCCATAGTAAATGAAAAATTGTTCATATAGGTCAACCATCCTGAAAAATGTTATCGCACGTCTATGACAGGAGGAAATTTCCACAAGTAAATTGAATCCCTTTTGAATTTTTATCGTACGTTCATGGTAAATGGAAATTCTCACAAAATCTACCCCCTTTTAAAATCCAATTGTATCGCACGCCTATGACAGGAGGAAATTTCACAAATAATTGAATCCCTACAAAAAATGTCGAATGTACGACCATGGTACATAAAAATTCTCGCAAATTAATGAATGCCTTTCGAAGTTTTATTGTACGTTTATGGTAAATGGAAATTCTTACAAAATCAAACCCCTTTTAAAATCCAATTGTGCGCCCATGGTAAATAGAAATTTGTACATATGTCAACCCCCTTAAAAAATGTTATCGCACGACTATGGCAAGGAAATTTCTACAAATAAATTGAATCCCTAAAAATCCCACCCCATCCCATCCCATGGTACATGAAAATTCTCGCAAATAAATGAATCCTTTTTGAAGTTTTATCGTACGTTTATGGTAAGTAGAAACTTATACAAAATCAACCCCCTTTTAACATTCAATCGTACGTCCATGGTAAATGGAAATTTCAATTTTGTTGTGTAATTTGTTGTAATTAGTCTAACGCCCCCTATCCCACATTTTACAAACTTGAAAATAAATTCTAGATCTCAAATGAATCGGTTTCCAAGATACGCAGATACGCTAATCTCTCTGATTTGGCAATCCCGTCCTTTCTCCCAATATTAAATCCATCAAATAAGTGGTTTATTTTCAGGATGACGTTAGGACAGTCTCGCCAACTAAACGCAGATGAAGACGGCTTCGCTGTCGACGTACAATGTTTAGACTCCGGATCGCAGAGCGTTCTAGTATACGCCACCCTAAACGGTTCTTTAGTTGGTTGGGACCTTAGAGCTCCCGGTACAGCTTTTCGATTAGAAAACGGACTAAAAAGTGGCGTCATCACAACTTTCTGTTTGGATTCCCATCAAAGTTGGTTGATGCTCGGTACCAGTAACGGTACGCATGCGGCCTGGGATTTGAGATTCCAATTACCCATCATGACTTTCGATCATCCGTCTGGTAACGTGAGAATTAAAAAAGTACTAAATCACCCGACGGAACATTCTTGGGTTCTTTCCAGCATTCAAGGTAACAACGAAATTTCCATGTGGAACATAGAAACCAGTTTCAGACAAGAAGTTTTATGGGGAAGTACTACACCACCGTTGTCCAAACAAGTAAGTGCAGCTTGTCGAACGTAGTAAGAGCGCGTGTTCCCCTGGTGCGGAGTAGACAGTGACTGGATAGAGGAGTTCAGTCTAAGGTCACTGTGGCCCACAAAAAGTGGTTTATTTTGACAAGAATGACAGTTAAGGTCTACCATTCAAAACATAAGATTTTGCATGTTTTTTATCATTGCGAACATCTATATTGCTTCATTAAAATAATGAATACACCCCCTAAGCGTATATTTTGAAATTTAAAATGACTTTTTAGCTGAATACTCAACATATCGGTGGCCAATAATTCTAGGAAATTTTGGCAAGTCACCATTTCATTTCTGTTATCTGTCACTAGTTATGTCAAATGTGAGTTATATTTATTTTTGTAGATATTCGTTTAATTGTGTATGATTAGAGTTTTCTAGCATTTCTAGTTAGTTGTATCTCTATTCTTCTAAAATTACTTTTCCCACTGACATCTGACATAACTAGTGACAGATAACAGAAATGAATCGGTGACATGCCAAAAGTTCCTAGAATTATTGGCCACCGATATGTTGAGTATTCAGCTAAAAAGTCATTTTAAATTTCAAGATTTACGCTTCGGGGGTGTATTCATTATTTCAATAAAACAATATAGATGTTCGCAATGATAGAAAACATGCAAAAATCTTATGTTTTGAATTATAGACCTTAACTGTCATTCTTGTCAGAATATACCACTTTTGTTGGCCACACTGACTTAGACTGAACTTCTCTATTGACATTTTAACCTTAATTTTCCCGCGCTGTCATTCTGTCGAAAAACATATGTTTTTGACGCCAAGTGTGATTGCATTGTAAATAACCTAAGAGTTTATTGTGGTTGAGCAAGCTTTTTTTATTTTTTCGAACAGGATAATCTGATATATTTTTCTGATATTCTTTTGAAGAAATGTTTCTGTCATTGTCCTCAATTTTTGATTATTTATCTGCTTCTCCAAACAGCAGATGCATTGTAGAAGGTGAAGCTGTTCTGGCAGCGAACCATGTTATTATGTGTGGTCAGAGAAAAAGTGGGCAAAAAATGGATGATCAGATCCTACTGTTTGCAAACTAGTGCAGTGAAAAGTGATCCCCATGAAATCAATGCAAAAGAATTAACATAGTACTCCAAAACTTTATAGTAGGCACTTGATGTCAACAATCTTTTTACCTCTCTCCTAAAATGAATTTTGTTATTTATGTTTAATGGCAAATGATTAAATAATCTTTTACTATCATATATAATAGATTTTTTTGTTAGAGGAGGTGGGAATAGGTAAGGAGACTGTATGAGAAGCACGACTATTGTAAGCACGAGCTGAACAGATTTCCAATATCTGTTTATAAACAACTTGTATTTATTATTCATCATGATTTACCATGAATACTATAAATATATTAATTAATAAATTAATTTTTATCTCTGAAATATTTAAGGATATATAAACTATTGGTTAGCAACAACAATAAGTATTCCTGAAAATTCTGAAAACCTTTATCCTCGCATTCAACAAATGGTAACTCCTGTTGTTGAAGCTCCAGTAGTGCTTTAGCTCCATCAAAGTCACTAAATGAGTTCGATATCATGTCATCCTTGGAGGTGGAAAGGAGTTGATTAACCTAAAATTTGAAATGACCAATAGTTAGTAAGTATAGTTATTTAGTTTTGACTTCAATAAAAATAACCAGCAAGAGAACTTGCCTTTCTTCTTTCAGTAAGTTTTTCATATTTTCTCCTTTTCTCTTCTATGACTTTTTGATTTTGTTGTAACACTGGACACAGGTAAGTTTTTACTTGGTACAGCAGTCTTTTTCAGGTACCGTTTCTGATAGCCCCCTGAAAAATTGTTAGATAATTATTTCAACCACATTTAATATAAAAAGCAAAATACTTACAATTACTAGGAGTTATGAAATCGTCCTCGACAAAATGTTTAGAGCAAACTCTCATATTTTTGGTAACTCTCCTATTTTCAATTTGATCTCCCACAGTTTCTTTCTATCAACCATAGTCATCATTCCGGATTCTCCAATACTCTCGACTCTCTGACCCTCATTTGGAAAATGATGAAAGGTCAAATCGGTTTTTTTTTTATACACAGAGTTACATCCAGGTACACAACAATTTGCTCTGCTGGTCATTTTCACTTTTAACAAACTATTTATCACTATCAAACAACTATAATTCTCACACAAATGCACGCTTGGATGTAAATAAATACAAAGCAATCACACTTGCTGGTCACGTGACATTGATGCGAGTTTATTCCGGCAGATAGCGTATCGCTTAGCATTAAAAGTGAATTCATCAGTTGTTAGAGGTATATCAATTTGTGGAAATCACAGACTACATGTGGTGAACTTGATATTAAGACCTCACATTTTCAGGGGATTTTTTTGGTAATTTCCAACAAGATTTTGAGCCTGTAACGAAAATATTAAAGCGTAAAAAGAAAACCACCTTAACCTACATATATGTTTTTTAGGGTTCCCCGAACAGCGTCTGCGCGATGCTAGGTGGTTGCATAGACAGATCCCCTTTTCTCTTAGCCGGCGGAAGCGATCAAAGATTGAGATTTTGGGATTTGGGAAGTCCTTCTGAATCCTATCTAGCAATCCCTGCAGCAAGTGATCCTGTTGGTACAGCGTTGAGTTGTAGAAAAAGACTGATAGACGGTAAAAACAGTCTGTTGGACAATTGTTTATTGTTATTTATGAAAATATTGTATTTTAGGTACTCTTGTGATATATGAAGAAGCAGGGACGATAAGAAAACTGGATAGAGGAGAAGAAATACCGCGACCGGGACCAGAACCACCAGCAGCTGGCCATAGAGATTGTATTTCAGATATCGCTATGTGTAAAGCATCACAATGTTTTTTGGTGACTTCGTCTAGAGACGGTGTCATCAAAGTATGGAAATAGGGAGTTGTTTCAATTATGCTACACTTACTGTAACTACCTGTAGATTAAATATCTGAGTGGATGCGAAGTTTCTTTTTACAGGATGGGGATCTCAAGAGGAAAAAAAATTTTATTTGTAGTTAATTTTCCACTAAAACTGCAAATAAAAATGTGTCTCCTCTTGGACATCCCATCCGTGGACACATTGTATATATTTGAAAAATATGTGATACTCTTATTATTAGTTTGTATTAATTTTAGTATATTATTGTCTCTCAATTAAACAATTGAAAAAAAAATATTGTTTTTCTTATTAACATCCTGTTTTTAGAAACTCCGAACTCCTTGGAACGATGATAAATTATCCCGGCATGCTCCCTCATTATACAACATCGAATAGAAATATTCCAGGCCATAGGCGTGCCTACAGGGGGCCCACCCTAATCGGTCCACCCCAATTCCTCAAAATGTCAATCTATTAAAAACATTTTATAATTTTTAAATTTCAATGACACTGTTGGAAAATGCTAGTGTTCACTATACAGGGTGTTTCATAGTTAAAATAGTTAAACCACCATAGGTTAACTGCAAGTAGAGGACACTTTGGTGGTTCCAAATAGCCTTGGTTAATTGGTCTAACATAATTATTAACAGGGATACAGGGTGTTTTATCCATTTAGTCCAATCCTTTTGAAGGCCATAACTTTAGAACCACCCTATATATTTCTTTAATTTTTGGTAAGGATCTATTGCATTGATAACACAATAAGATAGTGTAATAAAAATAATTATAATCCAGGTCTGGTTTGAGAAAAATTTGCAAAATTCGATAATCTTCAAAACAACACCCTGTATATCAGAATTTTTGAAATCCAATAGATTATTCGAAGAGTACAGAAAAAATAGAGCGTCACCAAAATATTTTTCGAAGTGCACATCCCGTTTTACTGCTTAACTTTTAATGTCAAAGTTATTTAAATGTATCATTGACATTTTCGTACGTAATAACTTTAGAACCACCCTATAGATTTTTTTTCTTTTTTGGTAGGTTTAAGTTACATAAGCATCAACATCTCATCATGTAACAAAAAGTTATAATCCAGGTTCGGGTTAAGAAAAAAAATATTTTATCAAGATTTTTATAAATCAATAGTTTATTCCAAAATATCAGAAAAAATTGAGTTATAGTGTAACTAATGTCAATGTGATGACCTTAAATTGTATTACAAATTTTATGCAGGTTAATCCACTTTATCCACTATATTAATTTAAATTACATTTGAAAAGCATTATTTAACAATATTCGAATTTATGAAAAAATTTTATGCTCATCATTGGGCGGCTTTTTCCTTCAAAGGTATTAAAAATATGGGTCATCACATTAACAATAGTTACACTATACACGGAAATGTTTTTCGAAGTGCACAGTTACTAAAATATTTAAGTCAAAATCATTAACAATTATCAAGTAGGTCTAATATTCTAAGGAACAGAAAAATTAGCAAATAGGCGTAGACTGTTGAAGTACGGAAAACTTTGCAAAATATGTTACCAGTGCTATTAGAAAATGAGGAAATTGGAGGAATGTATTTCCAGCACGATGGTGGATCGCCTCACTTTAGGGTAATTGTGCGAAATTTTCTAAACGAGAATTTTAGAAACATGTGGATTGGGAGGGGCGGGCCCAATAATTGGCGTTGCAGGTCGCCGGATTTTAACCAAGTGGGCTATCATATTTGGGGATATCTGAAAGCCAAAGTATACTCTACTGAGATAAACCTTAGAAGATCTTATTCAAAGAATTGATGATGCTTGCGAGGAAATCAGGGCAAATCCATTAATGATAAGACGAGCAACACCAAACATCTTAAAAAGAGCTCGTAAATGCATAGAACAAAGTGATGGACATTTCGAACAATTATTATAAATAATTTGACATTCCATGTAACTCAATTTTTTCTGTTCTTTTGGAATAAACTATTGATGAACAAAAATCTTGTTAAATATTTTTTTTCTTAACCCGAACCTGGATTATAACTTTTTGTTACATGATGAGATTTTGATGCTCATGTAACTTACACCTACCAAAAATTAAAAAAATCTATAGGGTGGCTCTAAAGTTATTACGTACGAAAATGTCAATGATACATTTAAATAACTTTGACATTAAAATTTAAGCAGTAAAACGGGATGTGCACTTCGAAAAATATTTTGGTGCCGCTCTATTTTTTCTGTTCTCTTCGAATAATCTATTGGATTTCAAAAATTCTGATATACTATGATATATTCTATATAACATTAACTGTTTTAAATTAATAGTTTCAACCCTTACTATGTGGAATCTTTCCATAATTCTAAAATGCAATGAATCGTTTTCTAAACCTTGCGTAATTTCATTTCGACACTCTGTATTACAACTATACAACAAGGAGTTATATAACTCAACAAGCTTTAATGAATGTTTAGTTGCATACCTATTAGAGGGGTTCTAGTAGATGGCAGCATCGAACAATTATCAGTTCAGTAAATGTGATCTGAGATAAATTAATGTAAGTATCAAAAAGAACGACTAACTCAATTCAAACGCGTGATTTGTCGACGTATGAAAATTCCATAAAAGAAGATTTAAATTGGTATCAGCATCTAATGAAGTAATTCTTTCCATAATCCCATTTATAACATTCATTCAAAACCAAAGATTAACTGAGATCTCAGTCAAAAAGAACAACCATAACCATCATGTAGGTATGCAACTAAATATGCGTTAATGCATGTTTAGTTGGATACCTATTAGAAAACTAACAATTTTAAATATATAAATTTTGTTTTGATTGGCAAATAAAACACAGTTTCTTGGTAAAACTACTGAAAAATCATCAAAATTCTTTCGATGGCCAAAGAATAGGATACACCTGACCATAACCTTGAGAGGGTCGGTGCTCGTGCCAAACCACAGACCACAGAACCACCTAACCTGCCAAACTCCAAACACAGCTGTCAAAGCCAAACATAACCCAAGATTACTCACAGAGATTACTTTAATGACGTACATTTTTTTGGTAGTTTATGTGTTAGTAAACAGTTTTGTTTTGAATTTTAATTAACATCTAATAAATACATACAGTTTAATGATATTTAATATAAGAGTTTATTTTTTAGATAAGTCGTTACAAAATGTCCAGTATATTACATATAGTAGCTACTCCTTTTAAAAAAGCAACCTTTGGAATGGGTTGTTTTTGGGCAAACGATGCTTTGTATGGGGCGCAGCAAGGCGTACTGAGAACTAGAGTAGGATATTCCGGAGGTACCACACCTAGTCCAACGTATAAAAAAATGTAAAGTAAATTGAATTTGTATTTAAAGCAAATAATTCCAACATCATCTCAAATTCAATTAATTGTTTCAGTGGTGATCACACCGAGGTCATTGAAATTGACTATGATCCCAACATTATTACTTTTGAAAATCTATTGCAGTTGTTTTGGGAAAATCATGAATATGGTTTAACTACCAAGATAAAAAAACAAGTAAGTAAGCTACAACTGTTTTTTTATCTCCTAATAATATAATTTTCTAGTATGCTTCAATAATTTTATATCACGATGAGGAGCAGAAAAGCATAGCAGAGGAGTCCATGAAAAAGGAAGCACAAAAACGAAATGAAACACTTATTACACAAATTATTCCAGCAGGCACATTTTATCCAGCTGAAGAGTAAGTGAAGTATCAATATTATGTTTGATAAGACGAAACTTTATTAATTATCTATTTCATTTCATTAGTTACCACCAAAAATATCGACTCCAACAGCATTCTTTGTTGTGTAAAGAATTATCTATCACACCAAAACTTCTTCAAACATCACATGCTGCAGCACGATTAAATGGATATGTAGCCGGAGTAGGAAAGCAAGAAGATTTAGAAAAAGACATAACTAAACTTGGATTGTCGAAAGTCGCAGCAGAATATTTGAAAAAACAATATAATGGAAATCAAGGTGGTGGTCTGTATTGTTGAAGATGTCAAATTGCGAATTAATTTAATGGGCTGTTGAATTTGAAATGTATTTTATATAAAATAGATTAAAATAACTGTATCATACCTTTGGAGAAATACTGGCACAATTGCAAAGTCATTAATTGTTCACCACACATATTTAAAGTTATTTAATTTTTTGGCAGTACTTAGGAAAACAGCTATAAGAAGTTGAATTGCAAATCTCAGTATGTGATATGACAAACCAAAAAGGGTTCCAAAGTTGGCTTGACGTCATCGTTTTTCGAAACGAAATCGTTTGGTATGTATTTGACAGACCAAAGTGGGGTACCAAAGCAAGCCGAAATCGCATATGGTTACTGAAATTGGTGTAGCTTTCTATCCTTGTCCTATTCTACAAGTGAAGTCGTAAAAAGTTATCATTTTACACAGACGAAATAGGTAGACGTTTTGGGGATTTGCGCGTGTTTGAAATTCTTTGAAGTTAAGATTTTCATCACATTCGACTTGATTCCAAAAATATGAAAATAAATTCTTTAGTAACTGTAAGTATCAGCTATTAGCCAAAAATCTATCACATATGGAACAAGTTACAATTGTGTCTTTTTTGTACCAGACAGAGTTGAGCTTTAGGAATAATTTGACATCAATAAATTTTTAAAAATGTTTGGAATTGTGTCACTGTTTCTCTAAAGGTGCTATATGTACATTAAGGAAGGATTTAGATTTGTTTTTTTAAAACTGAATATTATTATAAATTATATTATGAGTTAACATAATTTTTATCTCTAAATATTCAATATTTTTGTTGATTATATCTATATATTGATGAAATAAATTTTACTTGATTTGGTGCTATTTATTTAACCATCCTGTACATCTTTTCATTTTTTTCAAGTCGACGGCAGATCATGTCGCATTAGTCCAGTAAATGAAGGCGAGCAATACCGTCAACATGGGCATCTGGTCCAGCAAGAAATTATTTTTTTTTAATTTGCAGGTAATAGTAGGTACATTGAACTCAGGTGCCAGGTGCCTGAAATTTGTGGGAGGGTCGGAAAATGGCTCTAGAGATCCCGAAAATAAGTTTTTCGCCGATATCTCCCAAACTACGATCCCTAGAGAATTTTTGTTCAGACAAAAAATGAAGAGCAGTTCATTACCTACAAAAGTTGTCCCCACGATTTTTTTCGTTACACCAAAATTTTTTGCAAAAATGGCGGTTGAAAAGTTCGCAGTTTTCTGAAACTTAAAAACTGACGTGTTTCTAATCCTCGGGTAACCGTTGTAACGTCTTCAGTCAGAGCTTGATCACAAATAAAACACACAGGCGTACTAGAACCCTCTCCTTTTCTACAGGAATTAACAATATTTATCAAATCATTAGATGTCATTTCACCCACAACAATATTAATGATCTTAATTAAAAAAATGAAACCTCACCGTGTGCTCCAATAAAAAGAAGCTCAAGAATTTTCAATATTTCCCTCTGTTTTTTATCATTAAAAATTTCAAAATTGATTATTTAAAAATAACAATAAAATTAATAATGACTTGAATTTCACTTTTTACACTGGAATACTACTAATGTATTCTTGAAAAATCACGAAAGAGATAGTGTTTACATGTAAAATTGTCAGTTGTTGACAAACAATGCAGCAGAAAGCATCCACGTGTACACGCACTATAGCAGACGCCGTCGACCACACTATAGATGGGTGGCGTGGCGGCGTGCGAGAATAAAATGAGGCATCCATTACAACAAATTTCTTTTTAATGCATCAAATAAAATACTTGATACACATATATCAAAGGAAAGTTCAGAATGTGAGTTTTCATCGGGTATGATGCTTGACCGGGAAGAATTTTACTGTAAAGAGAAAAAACTCAGAAGAATAGCTGTCTTCCCTCAGAAAACTGGAAATTTCCCTGATTTTCCTGAAAACCCAGAGGTCTGGGCCAAAAAAAATTATACCATCGGCAAGAGGATATTCGAACCTTTCTCCCAATATCAATATAAGCGGGTTTGACAGTTAATCATCGAGAAATTCCCGATAAACCAGAGCGCTCGGGAAAACTCCAGAAATCCACAAAAATCGCCTCTTGGAAAACACATTATTCAAAAAAATACGGGCGAATTATTGGTAGCATTGTTTCGGAATAAATAATGTACCCCCCAAAGAACTACTATCCAATAGGATTGGCTGAAATAACTCTTAATACAAATAATATGAATAAATCCATGGAAGCATTAAAAAATCTATCAAAGACGAATTTTGGCCTGGTTTTCCAATGACCCAGGAGCACAAATTGAGTGGATAAAAACACGCCTTAGTAGCCACAGATCCCTTCTTTCACCCGCACTTTGATTCATTAAAAAATATTGATTTTCACGCGAGTTATTAAAAAATTAGTAATTTACTTGGGGACGTCAAGCCCTCAGAGCGTGCCCTCTATAAGCCGGCCTGGAGCTCAATTTTGGGTCGGCCATTTATCTCGAAAACTATCTAATTTTTCGAAAAAATGCTAGGGATCATTTTTGTGGGTAAGGAACTGCTCTTTATTTTTCGTCTGAACAAAAATTCTCCAGTGGTCAAATCTCGGCAGATATCGCGGGAAAATGGATTTTCTGGAATTTCAGAACCATTTTCCCACCCTTCCACAATGGTCAGGTACCTGACATTTTGGGAATTTAATGTGCCTACCATAACCTGCTAATTAAAAAAAAATTGCTCTTGCTGGACCAGTTGCCCATGTTGACACCTTCGTTTACTGGACTACATTGCATGTAGGTATATCATTCACTGATACCTAAAATATTTATTGTGCCCCCTTTTTTCAACTTAGTTCCTGGGGATGGCTGTTTCAACTCCTTTTGCATCAAATAATAACACCAAGGATCTTTTGTTTTTTCCATACAATTGAATAGTGCAATTGGTTATTTGGAAATATATTAGGGTTGGAGATGTTAAATGTGTCCAGAGATCCATTTACTCTTTCGTAAAATGCAGGATAGGATATTTTCTTCCTATCATAGTCGGCACGGAATCGGTCAGATATGGAGTTTGAATACGTAGGGTGGAAGGGGTTTAAAGAAATAGATAATGTATATGAGAGGCTAATGAGATATCTGCGCAAGTTTAAATTTATAACAACTTTTTTTATTAATATTACAATTATTGGTTAAGATATTACAAAAAAATGACGTCGAATTTTAACTAAAAATATATTTGTTGGCACAAAATATTTTACAATTTTTAATTGAAATTATTGCATATCATAGATTTAATTTAAAACACCTAAATTTTTCACGAATACTGAGGTTTCTGATGTAGGAAGAACTTTTAACCAAAATGGCGTGTGTCAAAAAAATATTTATCTACATCTATGAATCTTATAAAATAGATTTATTATAATTAACACGTTTTCTCTACAGGGTGTTGTCTTCAAGATTTTCCCTTTTTTTTCATACCTTAGTTACCATGGTAAAATTAATATTACGACAGTTGTATGGATTGTAAAGGGAAAAAGAAAATGTTTATCCCTACCGCACGCCTCTTGTAACAGAGAAAAACTATTTTACTACTATTCAAAGTATCCTAATCTATACTATAAGTTGAAAATAATAGTCAGTGACGTCAGCACTAGTTCAGAAACAGTACAATAAGAGCGGCACAAAATTACACATTACTTATATTTAAAAATTAATTGTTTCCGCCACTGGAATTCCTTCCCTCATCCCTTGCCTCGCTTGAGATACCTATATGCTAAAAATTAGTCACTGACTATTATTTTCGACCCAGGGTATAAGTAAATTGTTTAGCAAGTTTAAACAAAACAGCAAGTTAAAATAATTTCAAATATTTATAATGAAACACCCTGTATATCGGTTAGGTAGAATATTTTATAAGTGAAACCTTCATAATTTTTGCCAAAGTTTCTCTAGTGATACACTATATGGACAATAGTAAATTGTGTCACTAGGGCAGAAAATGAACATTTGCCGCCCTAGGCTAATTTTCTGCCCTTGTGACAAAATATCCTATATTATAGATTAGTTTTAATCATTCAAAATTGTTCACGCATACAGGGTGATTGATTAGTGTGATGAAAGCTCAGTAAATTTTTTTTGTAATCACCTATTTAAAACAGACCTACTGGGCTTTATCACACTAATCAGTCACCTTTTGTGGCAATTAAGCATCTTTTTGTCAATATATTCAATTAGGTACATTTAAAAAAAATTGTGATTAGCATAAAACTTAACTGAAACAATTAAAGATCATTTATAGACAATTAAGCCTACCAACATCTAATTTTAAATTAAAAAAGGCAACAAAAAGGTATACATAGTATCCAAGTCATTATTGACATTGTATTGGTAAAATATAAACAATAAGATATTTTCAGTGCAGTTTCCTTTTTTCAAAACCATCAACTTTTATTTTTAGATATGAATCTCTATACTTTATATTTAAAACAAACAACTCTCTAAATAATGTATTTTTTCATTTGTTCTGGCTATAACTATCCCTTATCTCTCTTATTGTTTACATTTTACCAATAAAAAGCAGGTTACTCAAGAACATAATGAATATATAAAAAGTTGAAATATTTAAATATACATTTTGGTCATTCACCATACTTCATAACTAGAAGTAATTAAAAATGAGTCAGACTATTGCTTCACGTGAATTTGAAAATTTTGGTTTATATTTTATGTAAAGATTCAATAAATTTAAGAGAACCCGGGATCACTACAACCTCGTATATCCAAAACTAGGTGCATATCCTTAGGCATAAGAGTAACTCTTCGAGCATGCATAGCACATTTGTTAGAATCTTCCATTAAATATGTCAAGTAAATTTCAGCAGCTTCCTGTAAAGCTTTGAGAGCTTCAAATTGAACTTTATGTGTCGTTCCAAATTCCATTAAAATTTCTCTAACAAGACGAGAAAATGGAAGACGGGGTATACAGTTGACAACTGTTGATTGTAATCTCTTAATCTCTCTTAGTGTAGACCTAAAAATAATTATAAATTTAGAGTTTCGCACTATAACAAAAATAGTTTAATAAAATTCACCTAAGGATTGTAAATCTTTTGTTCCCTACAAACATTGCATTTTTCATAGATCTCTTTTTTGTAGGATTTTTCTGCGATTCCTGTGTTCCTCCCGATTGTGAAGACATCGAGGTATTCTTTTTTGGGATTGCTTTTCTCTTGGCCATTTTCTTTCATTTGTCAAATCCAATTTTCTTGTACCAAGTAATTATATTTCAAGTATTAGTGTAATATACTTATTATGTTTAGAACAAAACTTTGTGAAGAAACGGTTAACTTAATCAAAACCACAAAACGATATTCAATCAATGATAATTCTTAAATTAGAAATCCTATAACTATTTTATCAACAATATACATTCAACTATTTAATCTGTTTCACACTATTGACACTATACATTAAAATTATCACATTTTATAGATAAAACCAAATAGATTTTAAAACATTAAAACTACAATAAAATATATCAACCTGTCACCAACATATCAACAACAGTAAAATATCTGTTTCCCGCTTAAATTTTGACATGTATTCAGCGGTGTGAAGACAGCAGCCAGACTTGGCAGCCTAAAGTACCGACTGGTTCCGACCGCACCCGATCGTTCAGTGGCGTGCGTACTCAAAAAAAATGGTGAATGATATATACATTATACATGCATACTGAAGGAAATATTTAACTAATAGATAGATGATATATCTTATTTCAATTGTTATTTCTCGAAATCCATCCAAAAAGTACTATTTTATTGATAAAGCCGTGACAATATGAAAATCTAAAATAAGAGATGATACCTACGATTGTTTTCGCAAACGACAATAAAAGACAAAATTTGTTCGTAGGTCGAAATGATAACTTTTAATGTATACCTAAGGAGGTGATTTACGAAAATATTTTCAACTTCAAGGGACTGCAGGGTCGTATTACGCAAAATAGGAAATTTAAAAAATGTCATTTTTCATTAATTTAGCAAACGGCTGCCAATATAAAATATGCTCAGGCAGCTCACTTTCGATGTATACTAACGTGTTTTAGTGAAATAATTCCTTGCTCGAGGGGATGGCAGGGTCGTATTACGTAAAATAGGAAATTTTAAAAATGTCATTTTTCATTAATTTTGCAAACGGCTGCCAATATAAAATATGCTCAGACAGCTTACTTTCGATGTATACTAACGTGTACGCACGCCACTGAACGATCGGTTGCGGTCGGAACTTTAGGCTGCCAAGTCTGGCTGCTGTCTTCACACCGCTCATGTATTCAGCTATGGCCATAGAATAATACTTTATGCTATGGCTAAAGCTAAAGTTAGAAAAACTGATAAGAAAAATGGTTTAAATGATTAAAAGCAATAGAATAATATAACAGAATATGTGTGTGATGTATGTATAAAAATAAAGTCTATTACATTTCTCTATTTAGTGGTTAGATGGTTAGGTTAGTCTAACTCCATGGTCTCCGTGAGTGACATCAGACATGTCAGACAACAGACATCATCTGTGGACCATAGACATATCATAGACACAGAGATATAATTTCTATGAGTGACAAAATCATAATTTGCTAAATAATTAATTAATTATATTATATTATAATTATAAATAATTAATAAAAAATATTTTTGTACTATATAGCGATGCTATATAGATTGTTCGTAAGTTAGTTTACGCTGTTAATGTTTATCGAGAAAGTTATCTTTTTTTTTACAGTTTGTTAGGTTATAATATGTCACAGAATTAAAAAGTGGAATGTTGAGTATTTAAAATATTTTGGAAAATCTAAGAAAATGAGTAAACATATGTACTCGACAGCCAATCTTTCCGACAAGGAACTGAAAGAACAAGGAAATCGTTTATATAATTTAAGAAAATATGAAGAAGCTATAAATTGTTATACCAAAGCTATTATTAAAAATCCAGACATTGCACATTACTTCACAAATCGAGCTCTATGCTACCTCAAATTATTAAAATGGGAACAGGCCTGTATGGACTGCCGAAGAGCTTTGGATATGGACTCTAATTTAGTAAAAGGCCACTTCTTCCTTGGTCAAGCCTTATTCGAGAGTGATAATTATGATGAAGCAATTAAACATTTACAAAGAGCAAATGACTTGGCTAAAGAACAGAAAATTAATTTCGGAGATGATATTGCTGCACAGTTGAGGTCAGCCAGAAAAAAAAGGTGGGTTGGAAAACATTTAACAAAGTTCTAAATATTTTAACCAGACAATTTTAAATATCGAATTTTGGGTAGGGCTCTTGAGCCTACTTCCATAGTATTTTTAATATGTTTATTATGTATATTTTTTAGATTCACAGTACAGGAGGAAAAGAGAATAGCCCAAGAAATAGAACTTCACTCATATCTGAATAAATTGATAGAAAAAGATAGAGAAACGAGAATACATGATGTACAAAACGAAGAAGGCGACAATGAGAGTTCAAGAGAAAAAATTCAAGACATCAATGAATTGTGCGAGAATTACCTTAATGAGTTGAATCAATTATTTGTAAAAATAGACGATCGAAGGAGAAAAAGAGAAGTACCAGATTATCTTTGTGGCAAAATTAGTTTTGAAATTCTCCAAGAACCAGTTATAACTCCTAGTGGTATAACCTATGATAAAAAAGATTTAGAGGAACATCTACAAAGAGTAGGCCATTTCGATCCTGTAACTAGAGTTAAACTGACTCAAGATCAATTGATTCCTAACTTTGCAATGAAAGAAGTCGTCGATGCGTTTTTGACGGAAAATGAGTGGGCTTTGGACTATTGAACTGATAAAAAACTTTTTATCTCATATCAAGTGATGACTAAGGAACAAAATGTGTGTATTTTTAAATAAAATTAAGCAGTTTTTCTTTTAATTTGAAAAAAAATATCGTTTCTATCAGTTAAATCTATTCATGTTATGATAGTGTCAACTCCAGTCATCCACTGTCTACTTTCAGTTATGTATTAAATCTATAAAAAGTGTAAAGAGTTGGATGTTTAAGCTATCCTGAAAATGTTACAAAATTGTGTAGAAATTGTTGATGTATTCGATATTTGTTATTAAGAACTGGTTATTTGAAGTAGTTTTATTGCAAATATCTTACTTTGCCTTTCCCTTTTCATTGTATTATGCTGGGTCATCCTTTTAATATTAATTTCGCATATTATGGCACAGAAAATATTGATAAAACTACCAAATTATGTCTTCACAATAAGTTATGTTTTAAACAAGTGTCTAGCCAGAACTGGCAGCAACGAACGGGCAAAACGAAAAGCGCGCACCAAACAAAAGAAGCAGGAAAAAATATCCAATACCTTCCTAATAATTTGTTAGTGCACGGTGCATCGATAGACTGTACTTTGCTTCTCGTCCGCTGCAGAGATTTAACCATTTTGTCTACAAATATTGGAAAACATTTGAATTACTTTACTTAGTATTATTTATAACCAATGTTTTCTTGATTTTATCAAATTATTTTAATTAAGTTTAATATCAATTTCAATCTCTTTGTCAATAAAAATATTCAAAGTCACTTGAACTATTCTGGTTTGATTTGTTTGTCAACATCCATAATCCATGCTTCAAATTTATCATACAAGAACTGTACTTTAATGGTATCCATTAAGATACAAATTTACATCCAATAGGGTCCACGTGACAGTCGCCCTGATGAATCTGATGACTATTTTATTATTTATAATCAACATTTTCTCAAATTTATTAGCTTTCCATTCAGTTTAATATCGATTTCAACCTGTTAATTCAATAAATCACCCAAGACATTGGAACTACCCTGGTTAATTTTTATTGAAAATGCTATTTAATTATTTATAATCAACAATTTCTCAAATTTATCAGATTCCCATTTATTTTAATATCGATTTCAACCTGTCAAATCAATAAAATTTGATGTCC